>OZ005740.1:224852971-225151605 GCA_963930735.1 Dioctria linearis | reverse complement strand
ATATTTTAATCTATAAAAAGTTTTTTAATCAGATATTTTCAATATTGTATTCGCGTGTTTTGAGTTAGAACTCAAAAAGTTTAATTAAAGAATTAATTTTGTTTTTTATTTTATCACCAATAACGTTTAGAGCTTACATATTAAAAACTTCCATGTTAATTTTTTTTGCAGCTAATTTTTCTATAATTTTGACATCGTACGCCACATTCAGAGGATGCAATAATTTTACTCACTTAAGCTTAGTACTGAGGTCAGCAATAAACTCAATTTTAGCGAGTCAGAAAGAGTCACTTATTGAAATTAAAAAGTCATCGTAGGTATTTTAAAAGGTGGGAAAAATTTTTTATATAAATATGAAAATTTTATTTTAAGAATTTTCGTCTTTATATTAAAATTTGTTGCATATAACTCATTCCTTGTTATAAAGGTTCAGAAAATCTTACTTGAAAAAGGTTCATTACTTTTAGTTTAATAATGTGCAATTTTTATTTTAAAAGGTTATGTCTTTTATTAATAAAAGCAAAGGTGATTATACTTAATAAGAAAATGTTAAATGTTCATCTTAAAATTGGTGATCATCTAATTCAAAGTGTACAATATACATTTTGAAATAAAATGATATAACAGTTTCAGCAAAAATTTTGATTTGCATTTTGTATTCTTCAATGTGATGATCCCATCGAAAGTAGGTGGACGTGAGCATTTTTTCTGTCCGATAAAATTGATGTGTAAAAGAATTAACTAGTCTACTGAGTAATTTAATGATTTTGCAGTGAAATATTAAAAGCGTTCTAGTGATATCAATATGAGTTCCAAGTACACAAAAACTGCAAAATTTTTAACCTCTGTCAATTCATCCGGATGTGAACAGTTATAAATGTGCCTTCTCTTGTAAATATTAACTGAACGCCTGTTAATTTTTTTTTTCAATTTTATCTTGTAATTATTATCGATACGATGTCTGCTTAAGTGCGGTTTGCTAGAGCCAAGGAATTCAGCTAAGGAATTTTTGCACTTATTTCTTAAAGTAAAATTGACATTAGGTCAACGAATTTTTGACAATTTTGATTTGTCAATTGTGTGATATTTCTTACAACAAAGAAATAATAAAGAAAGTGAAGAAATGGATAATTCCCAATGAAAAATGAAGATACCCGTAAACAAATTTTTATTCGTCCAATTGTCATTTGAAAATTGATTCACCTCTTGCAAAATCGCCGTTCCTTCCATCAATTTTTCAATTGTTCCTGCAACGTCAAAATTCCTTATTTCTTCAAGAAATATTGACATAAATGGATTTTTCGAAAAACAACGACCTCTATTTGGCAATCGAGAAGTAGAGTTATCTGTTCGAATTACTTTTCTCTGGCATACTGCTCCAAGAAATCGGTAAAGAAAAAAAATTTCTTGAGCATTCCATGACTTTTTTTTTACATAGTTTTTGTACCTATAGGAACAACAATTTCTTGGCTCTAGCATACCGGGCTTTACTTAGAAGAAACAATATTTCATCACGAAATCCAAGAAGGATTAACTGTTTCAAGCTTCCAAAGTGATAACCAGAGAGTTGACATTACTTAGGACAATCAAAATGAAATTTTGATCCCAATTTATTTTGAAATTTTACCTGAAACTCAAAATCAGGTGACTCAAGGTGAACTTAATGAAAATCAACTGTTCACGTCGTGGTGTCTGTCATCAGATGTTTGTCGATTTCTATCCAAGCAAGACATCACTTTTAAGTCTTGCATTTGTAGAAATTAAGCGATATACCCGCACTTTTTTCAACTGGAAATATTAGTTTTGGGCAGAAAATAATAATTACAGCGAATTTTAAGGAATGGCGAACACTTTGGTAACTTATTTATTTGGAAGTTAAGTATTATGAATTACTTTTCATTTTGCATCTTCAACGTCTTTATCGCCTTTGTCGCCAACCTTTAGTAATCAAGACTCTATGTAAAATTGAACGCTTATCTGAATTCATAAAATATAAAAACGTTTTATTATTAGTGGTCCATCATCTTCAAGTGCAGGGAAAATATGTGAGTACACAAGATTTGATAACTCTTTTAAGGGAAAGTATAAAAGGCCAAATAATATTAAATGAATACAATAACACTGGAAAACTTACTAATGAAAATCAGCGAGACTTAGTTCATTTGACAATTGATTAACGTACTAGCCACAGGAAAAAGCTCACTCAAAATGGCTCACAAGAAAAAGATCTTAACTATTCTTATTTAAATTTACCTCGAGGTGAATTTTTTTATATGGATTGTGTAACTTTTAGGGGCACTATATATAGAAAAAAGAATTATATTACTATAAGTAAAAGTGAGAACGAAACAGTACATTTGTATGAAATTTTAGAATTGATTTTAAACAATGGTAAATGTTTTATTATTGCTCAAGAATTTGAAACTAAATAGGAAGCTCATTTTGAGGCTTATGAGATTAAATTGCCTGTAGTAAGAAAAATTGTCAATTTAAGCAATTTTGACGGTCCACCTATTGAAAAGTTTTGTTTAATAGATTCTAGAGAAATAGTCAGGTTGAAGAAATACTATAATTAAGAACTTAATTAATGTCTGTATTAGAAACAGATAGAATCGGTTACAACTTTAACTAAATGTACTATGATAATATAATTAATGTAATTATTATTATAGTTAAATAATGTAAATATGAAGAATAATAAAATGGAGTAAGTGAAAGTAAATATTTTTTTTATTTGGAACTTTATATTATGACCACGCAAAATTTTGTATGATTAGTACCTTCATTTTGCAGTCCTGAAAATCTCCATTATTACTTTTGAAATAAAAGATTGTAATTTTTGGAACAAAGATTGAAAAATTTCCATATTAATTGCATTAGCATTTGTATTGAAAATATCAGCCTTTAAAACTAAAGTCGTTGAAAATTTGGTTCGAAATCGTACAAGTATTTGTTTTTACACATCAAAATAAAATTTCAAAAACTTTAAAATAAGCTCCAGTTCATTTTGTTTTAAAAACTAAATTCTTTACATTAAAAGTGGGTTCCTTTTGAATTGAAATGTAATTCATTATTAACTCCGATATTAAAATAAGAAATCAAAATGGGAAGGTTTTTAATTTAACGTTTCATCATTCCTGTAAAAACAAGTATTTTCCTTAATTTAAAATAAAAGCACTGCACTTTTGGCTAAAATTTAAGTGTATAAATTCTTGTTTATATATAGAAAATCTTTGATTTTACCCGTGTTTTTCTCTCAGTAATATATATATCTGATCTTTCTTTAGCAGCTAAAATATGTCAGCGGAGACCCAGAGATTACAGATACTAGAAAGAAGAAGGAAAAGAAGCAGTTTGTAATTTTGTTGGCATCTGTGAGGAAATAAAGGCCACGGTTCTACTAATTTTAGAAACAACTAGGTAAAATTATTTTTGAAAAATATATGTCCACTATAGCAGCGGGATCGTTTGTGAAAATCCTTGCTAATTACGAGAGAAGTAAGATAAGAAATCAAATTCATATGTATTTAAAGTATTCCGCTACTGGAACGATTTCATGGAAATGTATTTAGAATAACAAAAATAATTTGTCAAAAGGATATCATAAATAAAACACGGTAGACTAAAATATTTAAAATTTATTTTTCTAAATTCTTTATTTCTTCATAAATTAATTTTATGAATTGAAAATTTAAATCTTCTACTGCCTATTTGAAGATTTACGTCTACTATTCTATTCTTGAGCAAAATAATATAGTGAATATGACATTTCATGAATTTTCATCTGCTACTATACAAAGTAAAAACATATGTACCCAAAATTCAAAATATTCCATTTTTAATATTTTACGCATATTTTTCCAAAATGTTGATGTTCTTACAAATTTTTTGTTTTGCATTTCTGGAGTTGACATTTCTCAGAAGTCTGACAAGAAATGCTTTTAGCGGGCTAAAGAACAGCCTGGGCCGATAACTTCAAGCTAAATTGCTTGGAGACTTATTGGTGGTGCCATCTCTTTATCAAGAATAATAAGCAAAATTAAGCGTCTTACCTTAAGGCACTTTCACATAAAAGACATGAATCGAAAACCGAAAAACTCAATTTATTCCACTTTAAAACAAGATTTTTGCTCCAATGATTAACAAAATCATGGGAAATAGGATAAACTAAGAATTTTACTGAGAAAATAGTTATATTTATCTCAGACTTTTGAGAAAAACACAACTTTTATGTTTTATCGGTCGAATTTTTCAGCCGAAAAAGCTTTTCGCGCGATAAAACATAAAAGTTGTGTTTTTTTTTTAATGTATACTGTGCTTGGTTCAAAAACAGCATGGCCTATGCGCAAGCCAAAACTGGATTTTTAAAAGAATTTGGCCCATTAATGATAAAAATAATAAATAAGAACATACATGAACTTGATGTTTTTTTTTAATATAGAAAATGTAACTGAACATTTCTAATTTTACACTCGAAGTAAATATTTTTGGATTTTCACAAACGCAAGTATAATAGAAATAACAAAAAAAATTTTAAAATAAAAAAAAACAAATCACCAACAAAAATTTGAAAAATTTTCAATTAGTTGATATTGGAATTGCCGTAGATTAACACACACTGATGTTAATTTAAGTGCTTTGGTATTAGTAACGGACAATAAGTACTCGCATAAAATCAATACAGCCATCACACAGTACAGAGAATACACCATTAGGGGACGAAATGTCGTGTAATGTTATAGGAAATCACAGTACAGAGAACACATATAATCTCTCTCCTCTCTGTCTTTTCAATGGAAATGTATGTACATTATTGGACGAAATTTCGTGTCAAAATTTAATGAGTATACCTTGTACCGTGCCGCCAAATCAATCATGGCAACCGTAGTTGGTCCCACCATTCGACATTCCAATCACTGGATTATTTCTTCTAGACTCCAGGCGGAAACCCTACAAATTAGCCATCGCGACTAAAATCATTCTCATTTTTATAAAATTTAGCAGCTGATTCCGACATTTTGATATTACAGACAAAGGGTAGTATCTAAGAGGATCGATGCTTTTTCGTACATTGTACGTGTCTACAACTGGTAATTATCTCGCTTTTTGTCCGACTGTGATATAATCTTTACTTTGCTTATAATAATTTAAAATTGTCAATAAGAATTAAAATCTTTTGGAAAATTAGGATGTCTCTTCTTTTCTCCTGCAAAACCACTGGCACTCAACTGCAATTCAGTGTATTATATCCAGCCATTTCTCTATTATACAAGTAGGGATTATAGGTCTCATCTGTTGCCTAAGGCATATGAAGGTGTCATCAGTTATCTCGATAGTAGCGGTATCTAACTGTTCTATTAATCTGGAAGACTGTATATAAACTAACTGTTTCCTCCATTCTCACCAGTTCGTCGCAAAAGATCCAATAAGATTTCAGTTTGACAATCCTTACTCTTCCTTAAGAGTATCTATGATCACCGAGTTGTAACAAAGTTACATATATTTCAGCTAGATACCAGCGAAAACGGGTGTCTAGCAGCCGAAACAATGTAAGCCAGCCGCCGAGAGGAGAGCACACTACTGATCAGCAGCTCAGTAGTGTCCCGTGCTGGTGGCGTGATAGTAGAAGGGAGCATTCTACACCCGACGCCATCAGCCAGCCTGCCTATGAATAGCCGGCAGCCAGTAGTAAGATCACTCAGGCGATCATCAAGCATCGAAGTGAACACAGTCGAAATTCTAGTCACCGATCAGCAAGATATCCGACCGCGAGAGGACAACTCCAAAGTGGTCAGAGTTGACCCCCCACCAGTGGATTACCAGAAGACTGGCTATAAAAGTCAGTCAAGCACCAAAAGATTAGTCAGTTGCCTCTCAGCAACTCGACTAGACACATCTCCCGTCCAAGTGCCATCCGCAAGTCGTGTTGACTAGTTCAACGGCAAGCGCACGTTAATCGTGCTGGCCTGAGAATTAGTAAGCGCACGCACACCGTCTAGTACCCCCCGTATAGGCTACTCTGCCGGCGCAAGTTCATCGTGTTGATCAGAAGAGTAGCAAGCGCACGAATACAAATTCCATCCCCGTACCGTGTTGGCTTCTCTGACGACGAAGCGCACGTTCATCGTGTTGGTCAGAAGAGTATCGAGCGCAGGAATATAAATTCCGCCCCGTACCCCCCGTGTTGGCTATTCTGACGACAAGCGCACGTCATCGTGTTGGTCAGAAGAATAGTGAGCGCACACTCCGTCCCGTAACTCCCGTGTTGGCTATTCTAACGACAAGGGTACGACATCGTGTTGGTCAGAGGAATAGCGAGCGCACGCTCCGTCCCGCATCCCCCGTGTTGGCTAATCCTAACGACAAGCGCACGTTAATCGTATTGGTCTAAGGAATAGTAAGCGTACGCTCCTACCCCGCACCTACGCCGCGTAGTCATAAGTTATTGTAAGTAAGTGAGTGAGTGTAGGTTAAGTAGTGTGTGCTACGTATACCGCCAGATGTCGTGTCCCAAAAGCAATCCACTAAATAAAACCAATAATTACCATAAGGAAAACAATTACGAATCTTTATTCACTTTGAATAAACTGACCTATCTCACAATATTTATACATACTGTAACAGAATCCCTTACCTCGCTTTACTTTCATGAAGAAAGCTAGAGTACAGCCCAGCCGTTAAAAATCTCACGTTGGAATGCAGCCACGATTTTCTTCTCGGCTAGGTCCTTTACGTATGAAAATCGAGGGGAATAGAGATTATTTACTGCGGAATAAGGGATCCAAAAACATATTCCGTAGGGAACTACAGCGCTATCCGATGGCATTGGGCATAGCCATTTGTGGAACAGAAAGAAAGCTCCTATCCAGGCAAGCACGTGAAATATGGCGAACTTCACGTGCCCGCGGAAAACGCTCAGGAACAAATACGCTATCCGAATACTCAAAAAGACACGGCTGTTGGACATCGTAAACACAAGCTTTCTCACAATCACCCCCGAACAACAAACAAAATCTCAAACTTGATATTTTGAATTGTCAAACCATTCCAATCCCATCGTCATTCCAATGTATACCTACCACAATTACTCTTCAAATCTAGTCCACCCCCAGATAAAACAATCTAACCAATGTTGGAAAAAGCGAACCCACACGTACCAGCACGAAGCACGAATATTTTGCTGGACTGATGCCCAGACGTAAGATCACAGTAGCTTAGCAATGAACTAGTTGACACGAGGATAAATAGAGAAGGAATATTACCAATCTCTAAGTTAAAAGATTCCAATAATTTTACTGTTGAAAATGAGAACGAAGCGCACCTGAAAATTAAAACATTTCAACCAGTTCGGCCAACGTAGGAAACTAAAAGTCAATAAATATTCAATAGTAATTTAGACATTTAATGAATTTTAGAGCAAACCGGTTTGACAACTACAGCAAAGTCAAAACTAATAAAGTAGTTTTGACAATTATTGAATTTCTAAAACTCCGATCTGACAAGTTAAAGATAATAAAAACCAATAGATTAGCTTTGATGTTTATTGAAAATTGAAATGCACCAGATTAGAAACTATAAAAACATCAATGAATTAGTGTTGACATCTCTCAAATTTTGAAAAAGTTGCCATTTGACAGATATGGAAATAATAGGAACAAATAGATAAGTCTGACATAACGAATTTCGAATTACACCCAAAAACAGTTTGGCAGATCTGGGAAATAGCAGGAATTAGTTAAGGATTGTTAAAAATTGAAAGAGTTGTCAACTAGCATTTAGTTAAGAAAGGGAAAGTAGCTAAAAATCTTGTAAAAATAAGGGGATTGTTAAAATGAACTCACACCAACATGTAAATAAAATTAATTAAGTAACCTGAAAAAAGAAAAAAAATGTAAAATGAACTTTTGTAATAAATTTAAGCTGAAAATTAAAGAAAACTTAGCACTTAAAATGTACCGAGGACTAAGAATTAAGTTTAGACAAGAAATGTGAAATAAAAATAAATTCTGGTCGAAAAAAAGAAAGTTAGGTCTAAAAGCAGCGCCACTCGGCACAAATTGTAAGTCGCGAGATTGTACGTGACTCTAGTATTTTTTTTTGTAAGAAGCCGCCATCTTACCTTCTTCTGATTTAAGCTCTTGTACTGTGAAGTCGAAGTTCGAGGAATAAAAGACGAATTTGTAGAAGAAAGTTTGTTTAATTGGTACCTACATAGTAAAAAGAAAATAAAAACAAGGAGAAGCAAGAGGCCAAAGATAAAATAAAATTCAGGGGAAGAGCACTTTACGGAGTACGGAGGAAAAAAGGGATCCACCTGTTCGCAGTCTTAATTGGCTTCCACCTGGCCGCATTAAGTAGGAGCCCCACATACGGGAAGCTCCCGTAGATGAAATGCTGCCTATTGAGAGAGACGTAGTTCGAGGTAAAGTATTTTCTGTTGTATTCTAGACATTTTTACGTCCGCTCGAGCGACGGAACTAGTAGCACGCCGTCAACGATTGCTCAGAATCAAAGTTGCTGTTAATCTTGGTCGAGGAAACTCCAAAAATTCCTGTAACATACATACCGCTATGTATGACACCACACTCTTAGCTTGTAAGCTAACTTGTAAAAAAACACGCGACTCTGAACTGAACGACTAGAATACTGCAGGCTAAAAAATACTACAGGCACTCGACAGACCAGTCATTGGTCTTTTATGAACCTATACTCGGAAGTAAGCTTTCTTTGCTCACAACGCGGATGTAAACAAACGAAAACAACCTTGTCGTTTGTTTTACCGGTTGCAGCACCTGAGTCGCTTAGTAGTAAATAATCGCCTTACATAATAATTACCATGCGAGGTTAATTATTATTGTAATCGTCGATTGTTCCACTAAGCGCTCATCGCAGGCAGCTGTTGGGATAATCAGCAAAATAACCGACAGTTGCAGAACAATACCATGCGAGGTTATTATTTAGCAATTGCTGATTATTTCGCTAGAATGCGCCCTTGACTGATGGAAGAAGAATCTTCCTTATATTGAGCCATAACATTCCTCCCCCTTGGAAAAACTAGTTTCCGCAGGAAACTAGATCTGAAGAGTGCAACAATCTTAAAATTGAAAATATTTTGGTTCGCGTTCAGTTCAGATTCTTTACCATACTTACCAATTAAATTCTCTTATTTTTCTTCGCTTTATATTTTTTCTTTTCTTTCTAACATTTCATATTTTCTATCAGCATTATCTTTGCTTAGTTTCATTGCCATATATATATTTACTCCATATTTCATTTCTTACATTTTTTTTCTTTTGACATCTTTACTTTTTCATTTCTTAAAGTTTCCATTTTTACATCTTTTTTTTTTCATTTTAATTTCTCTATTTTCTTCTGATATATACTTTATTAAAATTTCACATTTCATGAAAAAATCTTATATTATGCACTATAATATAAAATCTTACTTATTTCTTATCTAATGTTTAATTTCTTTCTACTTTATTGAACTAATTAACAAAAAAAAATTTTATAATTACATGTTCACGTGATTGTACATTTTTCTGAAATTTTTTGTGTTTTTGTGTTTTTTTTTACTATTGTGCGGGTCTCAAAAACATTCTATGCTTATATAGAGTGTAATGAAGCGCCACTCAGCGGCATTCATCACTTCCCCAAATCAATCAAGCGTTATCAATATCAAATTAAATGAACGAAGACCCCATAATTCCAATGTACATACGTACCTACATATTTCTGAAAACATATCTTTTCGTACGTACATACATATTCCAAAAGCATATGTACGTACATACATATCTATGGTCATACGAGTATTCCCGGCAAATTACTTACAAAAATTATGTAACAATTTCTTCTTCAAAGCAATTAACTATTTCTCTCTGAAGAATACTCAAATTACAAAACATTAAAAACATTTTCTTTTTCAACTAACAATGACTTGACCTTTTCAATTCATATCGATTGACAATAATTCCATCAGAATTATTGTCAACTCAACATTTTTCCATTTTTAATACAATAGCGGCAACGAGCTGCATTGTTTACATGAAACAAACCCCTCAGCACGAGACCAATTCTAGCCATGTAGCGGCACTGGGCTTGTCCCTGACCTACCATACAACCAGTGAGCGCTTGCTTTAATTGTTTTTCACATGTTGGGAAATACGCGTAATGTGCCTAGCGTTTGACCCACAAATTGTATTCTGTTGTTCTTCGTCTTTTTTTTGTTGTCACTAGCTTGCTCATATGTATATGGTAAATACTTTGAGTAATGAGTATGACGAAAAAACAACATTATGTGTAATATGCACGAGGTTTTGACCCCTTTAATGGCGCTACATGAATTTTCTGGTCATGTATATTCTATTAGCCAATAGACGGCCTTTAAAATTCTTATATGCAGGGGAATCGTTCAAGAATATTGCTTAGCCATACAATATCGATATTCACCGTTATATATTGATGCAATATCGGTAGGCGTACTCGAAATTTCCTCGCATATTTAACTGGGGAAATAGTTAGAATAGTGCTAAGATTGCTAATACTCACTATATACTTTAACCCCACTATGAATAATTCAGCCTTTAGCTGATTATTCAAAATTTGGAACCAAAATTCCAAATAAAAAGCCGATGCGTCGTTAGCCAGGGGCAGTCAGTTTTAATCAGTTATCAAAAAGGAACCAAGTGACCCCCGACCCACGGTAAAGTCTCTTGTTCCCTAATAAGCTATAATAAGCTACTTATAAGAAAAAGCAAAGTGTAATGTTATAATAAAGAAGTGAAAAATATAAGTTAATGCTGAAAAGTGATTTTTAATGGTAAAAGAGAGTTTTTTGGAAACAGGGCTGGTGATCTTCTACTAACAAAGCACTCCCAGTCCTTGCTGTAACAATTGCACAGCAAAAAGTTGTTTTGGGGGATTTACATACACTAGTTACGAATATACGAATTCCTAAGGTTGTCGTATACTTACACAAGTTACATTATTTTTGCATCTACAGTAGCTATTCTAACTGAACTAACTGTTTCCCAACGGCGCGGTTGGTAGGTGAGTTGTGGGCAAGTTGGCTGTTGTGGGTATGACCAGTTCATTGCCGTAGTCAATTTCTTTATCCTCTTGCTCCAGCTGTACCATTTTTGGCTTTCTGGTTGATTTCAGTATCGTACGTAAAGTCGACAGCCTTCTAGCGCTTATTAGATTTTGGTTCTATTTCCACCATCTCAAGTGCATGAAGATTCCTATGATAAGTGTCAAACTAATTATACCCAAACCTCCTGTGACGGGTGTGGCCACTATATGAATATGGTGAGGATTTTCTGTCTGTTGCTCTCCTCTTCCTCGATATCACTCTGAACTCTCTTAATGTTGACTTCTTGTGCTTTCCACGCCTGATTAAAATTATTCGCCGCCAATAAACGTATCTCGTGCTTTTCTGGCTTAAATGCATCTGTTTTCTTCGATCCTGCTTGAGGTGTTATGCTGCCCAAGCTGGTAGCTCCGACCGTACTGGTTGCCAGAGAACTTGACTACTGCCAGATTCATCTTCAGAGGTTATCAGCAAGTCTTCCATTTGCAAATGACAGTGTTCTCCGATCGTCAGTACACCCGTTGACGTAAGTTCGCCTATCGCGGTTGGCGAGTTCCGGCAGTTCACTTCTAATTTTGCTTTGCCGGACATCACAAAAAGCCAATGATTTCTTGTCACCTTTTTGACTAAGCTGTCCCATTTGGCCACGACCTTCTCCTTGCATGCTCCTGCGTTGACGTTGAAGCTGCGAAATAAGTTGAGGACGCAGCTATCACCAATAGCTGTGATGACGGGACCCTAGCTGAGGGCACAGAATCTGTTTATGATCTGCTAAAGTTATAAGCTGCTGGCATTCCTGATATTGCTGGTAGTTTAGCAAGGTATACTGTCGCTCGTGGTTGGAGTTTGGAATTTGGTTGGAATTTTTCGTCTAAATCAAATTCTCTAGTAACGTTTGCCATTATCTCAGACATTTCTCGAGCTTGAAATATAGCGTGGTGTAATTTTCCTGCATTCAACGACACCACAATATTGGACAGTGTCTCCTGTATATCGCTAATTTCTTGCAACTGAATTGCCATTAGCGTAATAATTTCATTGATCTCCATTCTTTGCTGCAAATTTGACAACTCATCGCTCTTATTTTGCTGAGCAGCGATGATGAATGAAATTTTACTCCAGAGCTCCTCACGTTCTGCATCAGCCTGCGCTCGTGATGCATTAAATACGTCGAATGTTGATTTGATTAAAGTCGTCTGCTCCTTCAGAAGGTGAAAGGTCCGATTCTCCGTCCCATCAAGGTCTTCAAGTCTGCTATTAATGTCATCCGAGTCAGCCTGATCGATTGTTCCAAAAAGTGCCTTAAAGAGGGATCCAACTCCATCAAAAAATTAGCGCTTCGTACGATGGGATGCTTCCCCATGCATATGATGGCTAAGCTCTTCATTATGTCGTTCAATTCTGGACACCCAGGTTCTTATTTCCTTAGTTGCCACTTCGCATCCATCTGGTACCTACTCCGATGTACCTGATCCTGGTACATAATTCTCTACTTAGGCTGCTACAATTTTTTGCAAACTCCAACTCTTTTGTTAAATCCGGCATTTCCAGTTTAGTTAGAATCGTCGAATGCTTGCTGTAGAAGTTCACCTTTCCCACATTCTCGAATAGTACCCCCGTTTGTGTTATGGGTTTGATGCTGTAGTCGGCATTCTCTGCATACAGTGATGTCACACTAACTAATATTATTACCATAAGCCTTTCCATTTTGGCTCTCCTACTTCTTACCTGTATTCCTTAATCTACTGCCAACCTTCCTAATATCTAAAATAAAAGCTTCTCCTATTTCTTCTTTTTATTTATTTGTCTTAATTAGTTATATATTCTTTACCTCTTTTCTTCTTTAGTACAAATCTAGATTTCTTTATGCTTTATTTCTTTAAAAACTTCTTATTCTTTATTTATCGCGAACTTCTTTAATACATTAATTCTTTATTTATAAATCTCTTATTTATTGTTTCCTTCTTTTTTTAACTCTTATCTTTGTATTTTAATAGTTTATCTTTTCTTTCTTATTTTAAATTCCCTCTTACTTTGTCGTTAAAAAAAATTTTATCAAACCTTACCTCATTTAAGATACCCTTCTTTACCTTTTACTGCATCCGAATACCTGACGCCTTATCTGAGTGCTTCTGTTTACAATATAACACCTGTAAAATAACAGAGGTTAATAAGTAATCACCTAAGTCGGGTGAAGTGAAATTGATCATTCAACAAATTTTCTTAAACGGTTAGTGTGAATCCGCTTAAATTTCTTGCCCTGAAGAATCGTTACATTCTCCGGACTGTGTACATGTATGACTTCATAGGGTCTTTTAAAAATTGCTGATAATTTTCCTGCGCGGGCTGGATCTCTGACCAAGACCTTATAGCCGACATGTAACCGCCATGCCCTGCTCTTCTTATCATAATAATTCTTTGACGTAAGCTTACTCTTTTGCAGATTCTCCCTTGCCAGCTCAAATGACTTTTGCAGCTTAAAACGTAGTACTGCATGATATCTGTCGGCATTGTATAATGGTTCTGGTTTGGTTTGTAACCTGCTGGGAATTCTCGATGCAAACCCGTGTTTCCATCGGTGTGAGCTTAGTGCCTGTATATATTGTATTGTTATACGCATGAGCCGCCGTTCTTAAATATTCGTCCCATGCTTGTGGTTCCCGATCCACGAAACTCCTCAAAGAGTTTTCCAAAGTAGAATGTTGTCTCTCTACCGCATTTGACTGAGGATGATATGCCGTAATTTGCAATTTTTTTACCTTTAACATTTTGCAGATGGCTTTCATAATTTCTTCTGTGAAATTCGCCACCTGATGGGTTACCAGTTGTTTCGGCAGCGAGTAACGACTCAGAATCTGTTCAAACAAAGCTCGGGCAACGGTATTCGCCTCTTGATCTGGTATTTTCACGAAGTCAACAAATCTCGTAAGATCATCTATTAATGATAGGATATATTTGTTGCCATTGTGACTTACGGGTAGAGGTCCAACCAAATCGACGTAAACCTTGTCAAACGGTTTCTCTGAAATTTCCGTCAGTACCATAGGCATCTTAATGGTTCGCGCGTGCTTGTTTTTCTGACATTTTACACACTGTCGAACATATCTTGCGATCTCACCCTTCATCCCCCTCCAGCGGTAGAAACGCTTAATTCTGTCGAACGTTTTAGTTCGTCCAAAATGTCCTCCGAACCTAGAGTCATGATAATCTTTCAAGATCATCTGTACTTCCTTCGGGTCCGATATTATTTTGGCTCTGGCTGTCTTTTCGTTCTTTCGGAAATCAACTCACACTCGCTCATCACGTCCCAGTCGTCTTCGGATTCCCGATTTTGACTTTCGTTTAATGCCATTTTCCTTCGGGCTTCAGCTCGGGATACTGCAAAGCATGGAACCTCTGTAGTCTTTTCTTCGTCTCTACAATTAGAGATTTGGGGAATTCGGCTCAATGCATCCGCATAACTATTCTGCTTGCCTGTTTTATAAATAATCTCAAAGTCATATTCAGACAATTTTCTGATGAAATCTCACCATACGGGATGTGGTATCCTTTACTTTAAAAATTCCGCGTAAAGGCTGGTGGTCGGATATAACTTTATAATGTCTACCTAACAGGTAACATTTGTTATTCCGCACAGCCCAAACAATGGCCAATATCTCTCGTTCGGTGGTAGAATAATTCCTCTCAGCAGGATTTAGAGTACGGCTGGCATAGCTTAGCGGCTTTCCCTCTTGTTCTAAGACTGCCCCTAAGGACTCTCCACTAGCACCTGTAATTAATGTGAATTCCTTACTAAAATCAGGGTAACCCAAGACAGGTGGCGTAGCTAAAGCCTCTTTTATAATACCAAAAGATTTGTCGCATTCAGGGTCCCAATTAAATTTTACCCCTTTTCTCAGCAATTTCGTAATGGGAGCCATGATTTTAGAAAAGTTTTGGTCAAATTTTCGGTAATAGTTAGCTAGTCCCAAAATCGACTGTAATTGACGCATAGTTCGTGGTCTTGGAAAATCACGCACTACTTTAACTAACCGTTCGTCCGGCCTTACTCCCTTTTCTGAGCACACATGGCCTAAGTACACAACTTCCTTCTTCAAAAATTGGCATTTCGAAGGCTGAAGTTTTAAATTGTGTTCCCTAAAATGCTGGAATACCTCCCGTAGCTTCTCGTGGTGTTCATCCAAATTTTTTGCAATGATGACCACATCATCTAGGTAAACGCAGCATTTTATTCCTTGAAGCCCTGTCAAAATCGCATTCAATAACGACTGAAAGAATGGGGGAGCAGTTTTTAGTCCCAATGGCAATTGCTTATACTTAAAGTGATTGAAATTGGTACTGAATTCTGTTTTCTCCCTATCTGCTGGATCAATTAGTACTTGGTGATACCCGTTAGCTAGATCTAACATGGAGAAGTACCTGGAGTGACCCAATCAGTCCAATATATCTTCTATTTGTGGGAGAGGATATGCGTAAGGGATGCACACTTTGTTCAGTTCTTGAAAGTCTACGCACAGTCTAAACTTCCGATTACCATCTTCATCCATTCCCTTTTTAGGGATAAGTAGAACTGGAAAATTGAATGGACTTTTACTGGGTTCTATGATATCTTCTTCTAGAAGGTTTGCTAGCTGTTTCTGGCATTTTTCCCTGTGAGCTTCTGGCATCCTGTACTGTTTTTTATGTATTGGGCCTGCGTTAGCCATAAGTGGCAATTTGAAAGTTTTCGTTGACGTGTACATGAGTTTACCTCCGGTAAATAAAAAATATCGCTATATTAATAGCAAAGTTGAGCAACGGACTGTTTTTCTTCTGCATTAAGCATTTCCTCCAGCACTAACGAGTCCCTCATGAGCTTAAGTCGGTGTTGGCTGGCGTGGGTCTTACTTCTAGTGTGTGAGAATGGGTATATTACAAACTCGTTTAATCTTTTTAATTGGGGCTGAAAATTCATAATTTCAACCGGTTCTGTTCGGGCGTTAATAACACCCACACCCACACCCTGAAAGTTGAACCTGAATTATGTCTGGAAAATGGTGGCTTCCTCATCTGTGGGTGGTTCCGCTGGTCCTCCGGTATCTTGGGTCGAAAGTTAAGAAGTCCCACCTCCTTGCGAGGAGGTTCGAATTCCCTATCTTCATCACCGCCCTCTGCCATGTGTGACTCACCCCACATTTCCTGAGGCCACCTTAAGGATGCTTCTGTTTTAACACTTTTAACCCTGTGTTCAGTTAGCATGCGAGGGGCTATTGGCAAAGTGCTTCCTTCACATCCGCCCAACTGTGGATCTATACTTGTGTGATTTACCTGCATCATTTCTTCTATCTTGGTGTTCCACTTATCTAATTCAGTCTCGTTTTCAGCTGGATTCGTATTCTCTTTTTTACTACTGGTATTCACCTAGGTACGTGTTTATACTATCCACAGCTCCACTTGCTTTACTCACAATATCTTTCAATGCTGATATCCTCTCTTGAATCCTATTTTTTACCTCCTCAGCTGAGGTGACTAAGACTTTA
This sequence comes from Dioctria linearis, assembly GCA_963930735.1. Taxonomy (NCBI): domain Eukaryota; kingdom Metazoa; phylum Arthropoda; class Insecta; order Diptera; family Asilidae; genus Dioctria; species Dioctria linearis. Next base: position 225,134,994 of record OZ005740.1, on the reverse strand, counting down.
TTAATGCGCGGTATACTTGTGCTTTTTTCCGTACCCTTCTTCAAGACGATTGTCTCGACACGTTCATTTCCTGTTATGTTTCGGAAGAGTGGATTTTGTTTCACAGGTCTTGCCTCGCCTTGTATTGCCACCTTTTCATCTATACAATCGATGATGACCTTGCCTGTAAGAAAGTCCATCCCCAGTATCCCATCGGTTGGTATTGAGTCTGTGTCTTCAATCGTGTGGAACTCACAGGACCGAATGACTGAACCTATGCGTAAATGGGCCTTGCAAGTTCCAATCGAGCTGTTTTGGGCTCGATATAATCCCCCTATCATTATTCTTTTTTGAGTCTGTATGGGTGTATTTTTTTTTATTCGACTTATCTTAATTATGCTACAAGTCGATCCAGTATCCACAAGTAATCTTAATGTATCTTCCACTCCTATGTCTGATCCTACTGTAATTAAGTATGTTATTATTATAACGGGCTTAATTCTACTGTACTGGTTTCCTTTATTTGAGTTTTCAAAAATTCTGATTTTGTCAATGGAAGGCAGCTGTGGATGAATTTCCCAGCTGCCGCTCTCCGTTTCCCAACTGCCGACTGTTTTGCTCTACTAAGTACTTCCGCAGACAGTTTTCAGTGAAGTGATCGCAAGTTCTGCAAAACTGGCAGTATAAAATTGTCCCTTGCCCTCGAGATTCATTTCTTCCGCTTGTGGCTACATTCGCTAATCTCACTTGCTGCTTCCTACATTCCATCGCAACATGACCATAGCCTCGGCATCTGGTGCAGAATGGAGGCTGTCGTTCCGCACCACATTCCATTGCGAAGTGTCCTCGGTATTCTCTTACATTTGATTGAGATGGCCTCCCTGGATCTTTCTTGGCCAACCTGGGCTCCCATGTATTCTGAGGGATTCCGCCGTTACTCTTAAACATCTCCCCTACTCCTGATGGCCGAAGTTGAAGACGTTTTGCATCCTTCTCGAAGTAAGTCGCTTCCTCACGCACTGTCTCTAGGGACTCGAACTTCCTTTCCGTCAGATGTACCTGAGTGGCATGATTAAGCACACCACCCTGGAAGGTTGCTACTGCATCAGACTCTAACTCCGCTATTAGTCCTCCATCTTTGTCCGGGTACTTTGCTGATACGGCTGTCTTGATCTGGCTCAACAGTTCCTTCAATCAGTCCGCAAAATCTCGGATGTCTTCACCTGGTCTTTGTCCGCAGGCCACCATCTCCGTTCGCAATTCACTAAATGACTTCTTCGGCATATAAACTGTTTTGATTATCAATTGCAGAGCTTCAAAGTCTTTTGGTTCCTCTGAACTTACCAGATAGTAAGCATCATCCGTCAACCGATACTTCACACATTTCATAAAAATGTTCTGCTCCTCAGGCTTCAGTCGGTCGTACAAATCCTTGCCGCAGCTTAAGAATCTGTACACCTCTTTCACGAGTTTTGGAGATCGATCTCCGGAAAACTTAAGTACGTACTTGACGACCATATCCATCACTTTATCGTGTATATCGACCATTTTTATGTGATCTTCGTTTGATTTTCCACATTCCTTATGTCTTATTTCCTTATTTGCCTTTACGCTAATTACACTGCCGCGTCCGATCGAATTTTGTTTTGGCTCCGACTGATGGTCCCAAAATACTAATCTTCTTGGTGACCAATTTCTGCTGTTTTCTTGGTTGCTATTGCCCTTGGTGGTTGACTGACGTTCCTGCAATTCTATCGGCAATTCCCGTTCGAGTTCGGCCGCAGTCTGCTCTGCTTCCTTCAATTGAACGTTTAAGGTATCTACCTTCTTAACCAGAGCTTTAATTTCCTCGCGGCTAGCCTTTAGTGCCTTTTCTATTGTCCCTCCCTCTTTTTGAATAATGTCGAAGTTTATAGTCACCAAAAGGTCCACAGCTTCTCCTTTCGTGCTTGTTTGAGTGGCTGTTTCTAGTTCCTGTAGAATATTCTTGAGATCACCACTCGCCACGCGTTTTTTCAATTCTCCTGTTAAATGGTCTGTGATATATTGCCAGTCTCTCTCATAATACTGAAGCTTTGTTTGGCACTGCTTCAATTCTTCTGATTTACTTTCCAGTTCCTACTCCTGTGACTGGAATTGCAATAATTGCTCGCTGGTCAATACATTAGACCTCCCCACTGACATAGATGTTTCTTGAACCCTATCGATATCTACTATTGCAAACGCGAGGAAACTTTAACACATTTAACCAACAGATAATCATTACATCACAAAACATAAATGCCCACGATTAGAATAAAATACGCTACATGGAGAATTTTTCAGAGAAAGTTGAGAAAACGTAATATTACTACGACAATTAAATTAAGTGACAAAACTGAAGTTTACCCTTTAAAATATGTGAAGGGATTTATCTGCCAAACAGGACGCGAGTTTAGGGGAAGAGTTAAAGAAGATTTCAATATAAGTAACACAATACACAATACATTTAGAACACCAACACTGTTCAAATGAAACGTCTTAAAATTATTAATTCCTTATAATATTCATGAAATTTATCATACGCCTCTCACAAAAAATTTACCTTGAAATAAAACAATTTCTACTTTTTCTTACTCTTTTAACTCTCGTTTCGTTTTCTTTAAAACTCTATGTCTACACAAGACATCTCATTTTTTCACAATTTCCTCTTAAGAGCATACTATCAATAAGCCGCGATAATTTAACCACTTCCTAACATTTAGAATACCTAATTATACAAATCATAACCACAACAACACTTTTTGTTTCCTATGTCGCCGCACAACAAAATTTCACTCTGAAATGTTCTAATAATATAGTAGCTGAAAATGGAGCAGCTAAAAAAGCATAACCTCCAAAAAATAAAAAAAATGGAGCAGCTAAAAAAGCATAACTCCCAAAGAATAAAAAAAATGGAGCAGCTAAAATAGCATAACTCCCAAAAAATAAAGAAAAACCGGCTGCGCCAAACATGTCGTGTCCCAAAAGCAATCCACTAAATAAAACCAATAATTACCAGGGATAACAATTACGAATCTTTATTCACTTTGAATAAACTGACCTATCTCACAATATTTATACATACATACCGCTATGTATGACACCGCACTCTTAACTTGTTAGCTAACTTGTAAAAAAACACGCGACTCTGAACTGAACGACTAGAATACTGCAGGCTAAAAAATACTACAGGCACTCGACAGACCAGTCATTGGTCTTTTATGAACCTATACTCGGAAGTAAGCTTTCTTTGCTCACAACGCGGATGTAAACAAACGACAACAACCTTGTCGTTTGTTCTACCGGTTGCGGCACCTGAGTAGCTTAGTAGTAAACAATCGCCTTACATAATAATTACCATGCGAGGTTAATTATTATTGTAATCGTCGATTGCTCCACTAAGCGCGCATCGCAGCCAGCTGTGGGGCTAATCAGCAAAATAACCGACAGTTGCAGAACAATACCATGCGAGGTTATTGTTTAGCAATTGCTGATTATTTCGCTAGAATGAGCCCTTGACTGCTGGAAGAAGAATCTTCCTTATATTGGGCCATAACACCCGAACCGCAGAGCTAGAACAGCGCTCTGAGCCCAGCAACGTCGGAAAACGGCCCTGGACAATCTCCTGACTACCCGCTCACCAACTACCGACGTTACACAGTCAACATATTCTTCAGTTTTCAGGCTCTATCTGAAAGCTTCCCGCTTATATTTTTGATCTGCCTATCTATAACATGGAATACTTATCTGACATATTTAAATAGAAAAGATCACGCAAGATCAAAGTATTCATTCAAGGCTTGTCTAAGGTTTCAATTTTAAGTTTGACCTAGTACATTTTGAAAAATCTAGTACAGAGTCGAATTTCTTAGGTCATGAGAAGAAGTATGAGTACCCACACTTCTATACTCGGAGGCTTATATAGCTATTTATAGCCATCCCCATACTTTTTATTCGAACTGAGGTGCTAGATTCTCTGCAGGTTTGAACACCGCATGGGTGCATATCAAATGAAAATTCTCACTGAGTATTATCGGGTGGTATACTTCTTCCCTATTCAGAACTCTCTTTGCCGCTGGAAAATTCATTTTAATGCAATTGGGTCAAATACATCCCAGCTACTACACTTCACATATATTTTTGCAGTTCTTTCTACCATTAGTGTTCTGTTGGAAATATTTTCCCCATAGTGCACGATGCACCAATTCCACGCAATCACGAGAAATAGAAAAATCCACTTTTTCACCCAAGATAGTCACTCGTCACTCCAAGCATAGAGAAAACAGTATTAGATTAGAAAACTGTATGTGTGAATTTTGCCACAGAGCTATTGCTCAAGTGCCCCTAATCTACTTCTAATAGCACATGGCTAGTCTGAAAGCAACACATTCAGAGCGCTTTCAATAATACCATCGGCCAGCCTACATCGAACAGCATAAAGTCGGCTTCGGTGAGATGGTTGCACGCACACTGCAGTATGAGTGACATGCATACGAGCCGAGCAGAGTGAAGTGTCATAGAGTACGTTTATGCGACAGTCCCAAATCAGGACTAGAAACCAGTTGTAGGCCAAAATCTGGGATACCCGTATAAACGGCACAAAGTGGCCTAGGAAATTTGCACTTGTGTGCTGTGTAAGCAAATTTGGCGGTTTGTTTCTGTTTGCACAAATGGAAGTTGCTTTGTTATCAAATTTAATTAATGTTATAATGGCTGAGTATATGAGGAAATTAATAGAATCCTTACTGTAGCGTCTGCGACGCCATTTTTACTTTATGACATAAACATAGTTGTTAATAATCAATTCAAAAGCTCTTTTAAAGTGAGCTTTTACATCGAGGGAATATTGCTGCCATTTATTTTTCAACTCCCTTATTGCTTCTCTATGCTCTTAGCTACATCGGATCGTCAAAACTTTTCCCGCTTAATTGAAATATACATTGCTAATAAAATATGTTCGTTTAAGACATCTCTCATGCCTGGAGGTGACGGGCCTAAACTTATATCACAAGTGAGAAAAATACAGATAACCATTCATCGTACTTAAAATTGAAGTCAATTATTGCGGCTAACCGACAACGTCTAACCGACAAACAAGTGCTTAAAGCTTTTCTCTCCCAAGCCATCTACCAAACTCTCATTTTTCAAGAGAGATGTAAAGATAAAATTGAAAGCAAAAACGGAGGGCTGCGACAGAGTTCAAAACAATCAAGTTTGAACAGTCATCGTGCGGTGCAGTGTTGCAGGCAGAAACATATAACCATTGAGACGCTGTATCGTAAGCGTAACCCCGTGGAATAATCTCAAAGAGACATCTTTCTCACAAAGAATCTCTCGAAAAAGCTTCAAAGGTCTTTTTCGAAACAATGTGCTTTCACTTTCAGTTTGTGACTGAACGTCACTGATTTCCATAAGGTCTGGACATCTGGGTTTATCTGTGCTTATATGCAAAGTGGGCATTCCGCTTTAAGAAACAGAGATTGGAAAGGGTTGTGATGATCATCGTTTCAAAATGGGTTGATCATTCTCGGGTGAGTAGTTTCTGAGTAAAGTCAAATTATTAAAAAAGTGGTTGCGAGTCCATTAGATTTTTATCTAAAATAGATTTAATTTTTCCCACAGAGTCGATATTTTTATACCCTAGATGTTAGTCCTTCCATTTGTAACGCATAGAAAAAATGCTGCTAGAGCAGAATGAATTGCACACCCACGCATAATATTTTGATTTTTGCATGTCCGTCTGTGCGCACGATAACCCGAGAACACGTGCACTTAGAGAGCTGCAATTTTGCTTTTAAAAAAAAGTAAAATTAATTTCGACAAGCAAAAAGCTATAATTGGTCCAAGACCAAATCTTATTATACCTTAGATGAATGCGCGTATAAATTTTTAATTTTTGAAGTGGTTCTCCGCATATATTTCTAGAACGGTTCCTCGGAGAGAAAAAATGATAATAACCAATTTTATGCGATTTATACTGAAGAAGTTTTTAGTACAATACAAATGTCAAGGACTGATCGTATTCACAGTATACGTAAAAAACCTAAATTTTTATATAGCAACACCAAGAAGGGGTTTCCCGATATAATATATTTTTGAACTTTTTCTTGCTATTACTATACAAACACCATGTACCAAATTTCAGCTCTCTATGTTTTCGCGTGCTCAGGCAGTGTCAAGATATATAGTGGTAAACGAAATTTTGGTATGGCAACCCCACGAAGGAGTTTGCCGATTTGTCTGATTTTCGAATTTATTTTTAGTTTTTTTCAAATTGTGTGTACCAAATTTCAGCTTTCTAAGTAAACGCGTTCTCCAGTTATCGTGCGCATAGACGGACGGACAGACGGACAGACGGACGGACGGACATGCCAAAATCAAAATAACTTTTAATATTATACGTGGTTGTCCAATCCATTTTACTCTACTATCATTATTTCGAGGTGTTACAAATGGAATGACAAACTTGGTATACCCTTTAGATTTCATCATGAGACAAATCGGGCAAGTCCTTCGTAGGGTTGACATACAACAATTTCCTCCTTCACTACATATTTGGACACCAACTGAGAAGGCGTTAACGTAGTGTTACTATTTTTTACATCATGTTTCATAAAAATAGTGAATATAATTTCAAATATGGGCTAAATCGGGGAACATCTTTGGCTTTGATTGAAACAGAGTGTATATTATTCAAATAGGTACACTGGCACCTGATTGTAATCATTCCTTTAATTCCTTTTATTTAATTTGAAAACAAGGAACTGAAAACTGCAATAATGCTTACCCTCACGTCCTCGACCCTTAAGGTTAAGAGAAAGCGGCACTAATCCACTAAGACCCAGCGACCAGAGTTGATCTATAATGTCCTCCCCTAGAGTGGTTAAGTTAAATCTATAACTTTTATGAGCACTATATTGCCCCTGGTGTTGGCTTGCAAACCTTATTTGGATGTTTCTCCAATGATTTTCAACCTTAAAGTTGCAAGCGGGATACTCACATATGATATTGTTACGTACCACAAAGTGATACAAGCGACATCTATTGGAAATTGAGACAACTTTAGGTTAGTGACATCCTAGTAAACTGGGTGTGAAGAACGGAATATTCAGGAAGGTTCTAGGATAATTTGTTGAGTAAAAAATACGGCGCTACTCACATCCAGGAGGCAGTCTTATTTCAGACAGTGAATTTTCAGAATTATTTGCAATGAATGATGAAGATTTCGGTAAAACAAATCTTGTCCAGCATCGGACCAATACAGCAGATTCTAGGCCCATTCGGCAGATACCACGAAGACTATCATTAGCGAAACAATCAGAAGTTGCAGATATGATAAATTCCATGAAGGAACAAGGCATAATAGAAGAATCTAATAGCCCTTGGACATCGCCAGTTGTTCTGATTAGGAAAAAGGATGGCAGCACCCCGGCAGCTAAATAACGTAACGAAAAAGGATAGCTATCCGTTACCAAGGATTGATGACACACTAGACACCCTTTCCGGAGCACAATGGTTTTCCACCCTGGACTTGAAGAGTGGTTACTGGCAAGTGGAAATACATCCCGAGGACCGAGAGAAAACTGCTTTCTCAGTTGGGAGTGGCTTATGACAATTATGAGTTATGCCATTTGGATTATGTAATGCTCCAACCACATTCGAACGACTCATGGAATGTGTTTTACGAGGATTAACCTGGAAAACCTGTCTGGTCTACTTAGATGACATAATAGTATTTGGAAGGACATTCGAGGAACATAAAAACAATTTACGGGACGTACTTCGAAAGACTGAGAGATGCGCAACTGAAGATCAGTACGAATAAATGCGCTCTATTTAAAAGTGAAGTAAAATATTTGGGGCACACAGTTTCATCACAAGGCGTAAGAACTGATCCAGAAAAGACAACAGCTGTCAAAAATTGGCCAATTCCAAAGGACAAACATCAATTGAGGAGTTTTCTTGGTCTAGTTACCTACTACAGACGATTCGTAAAAGGCTTTGCAGATATACCAAGGAGCCTACATCAACTTACAGAATAAGGAAAGCCGTTCATATGGTCAGATAAATGTAACGGGAGTTTTGAGAATTTGAAGCAGCATCTCTGTGAAAGTCCAGTATTTCACTATCCAACGTTGGGAAAAACTTTTATATTGGACGCGGATGCCAGCAATGCAGTTATCGGGGCAGTTCTTTCACAGGAGAAGGATGGTCAAGAGGTGCCAGTAACGTATTATAGCAAAGTACTTTCAAAATCAGAGAGAAATTATTGTGCTACAAGAAAAGCGCTACTTGCTATTGTAAATTCAAGAAACCATTTCCATAAATATCTCTACGGGCAGAAGTTTATCCTCCGTACAGACCATGCCGCGCTTAAATGGCTTTTGCAGTTTAAGAACCCTGAAGGGCAAGTGACGAGATGGATAGAGCGACTCCAAGCTTATGACTTTGAAATCCAACACCGAAGAGGACGTATCCATGGAAATGCAGACGCCCTTTCACGACGTCCATGCAAAGTTGAATGCAAACATTGCGTTCGGGTGGAAGAAAAAGAAACAAAGGCAACAATACAGCTGATGACGGTGGAACCATCGACGGGTTGGGACAACGAGAGCTTGCGAACAGCACAACGGGAAGACTCAGACATATCACCCATTCTTGCTTGGAAAGAACACATGGAAAGACCACAATGGAAAGATATCTCGGAGAGGAGTGAGTAACTGAAGAGCTACTGGGCTCAATGGAATTCGCTTCACGTTGAGTGTGGTATATTAAAACGCAAGTGGGAAACAACTAACGGCGAGTCATTCCGAATGCAGACAGTCGTGCCAGCATCCAAGGTCAAAGATGTTTTAGAAGAAATGCACAGTGGATCATCTGGAGGACATTTGGGGGTGAATAAAACAATTTCCAAAATACTAGAACGGTTTTATTGGTTACATATGCGAGAGGATGTGGAAGAGTGGTGCCGCAGATGCACTATCTGTGCTTCTTGCAAACGACCGAGACACAGAAGCAGAGGAAAAATGCATAAGTATAATGTAGGAGCCCAATTTGAAAGGATAGCCATAGACATCGCTGAACCTTTTCCAGAAACAGATAACGGTAACTGTTACATATTAGTTGCTATTGACTATTTCAGTAAATGGCCTGAAGCTTTTGCAATTCCTAATCAAGAGGCAGTCACAGTGGCGGAACAAATTATAATGAATTGGGTCAGTAGATTTGGTGTGTCTCATGAACTTCATTCGGACCAAGGACGGAACTTCGAATCACGGACTTTCCAAGAGATGTGTAAAATGCTGGGAATAAGAAAAACCAGAACAACTCCTCTGCATCCACAATTTGATGGCATGGTAGAGCGCTTCAACAGAACATTGGTCGAGCATCTAAAGAGAGTAGTCGACTATCACCAACGCGATTGGGATCGACATATTCTTATGTTCCTAATGGCCTATCGATCAGCTGTTCACAACACAACCGGACAAACTCCAGCCAAAGTCATATTCGGAAAGGAGATGCGATTACAAACAACAAAAGTTACCAGACGATTATGTATCGGAACTTAGACAACGATTAGCTGATGTACACGAAGTCACGAGAGCAAAACTAGCAATAAATACCGATCGGATGAAGACCCGCTATGACTCTACGTGCTAATTCAGCCGGATTTAAAAAAGGTGACCTTGTTTGGCTGTATAACCCGAAACGACGTAAGGGACGTTCCCCAAAATTACAACAACACTGGGAAGGACCGTATTCAGTAGTTACTAGAATTAATGACGTAGTATACAGGATTCAGCGGGGCACAAGTGGCAAACGGAAAATCGTTCATCTAGATCGTTTATGTCAATACTGCGCGCATCAAGACCGTGGATCACCTGTTGTTCGGACGAACAATTTTAAGAAGGGGGCAGTGTTACGCACACAAAGTGATTCAAGCGACATCTATTGGAAATGCAGGAGGAAATTAGCTTAGTGACATCCTAGTAAACTGGGTTTGGAGAATGGAATATTCAGGAAGGATCTAGGATAATTTGTTGAGTATAAATACGGCGCTACTCTCATCCAGGAGGCAGTCTTATTTCAGACAGTGAAATGAACGAAGTAAACTATTGCGATAATTAGAAGTACAATACTAGCGATAACTATATTGAGTTGATTTGATAATTGTTTGTAAATGTTATAAAAGTAAATAGTGAGGTTAAATAAAAGAAAGAACTTGTTAATGATATTTGAAATATTGTGTTTTAAATAACGAACTAAGGCCACGCTCGTAACAATATGTTTCGTGGCTTCATCTTCCTCTTCGCACAGTCGACGAAGTTCACTGTTGCAATTGCATATTTTCTTCAAAATTAACTCCTGGAGTTCTTAAGAAATAGCTATCGAGAGGGGTATAGATAATTTATTAAAACCGCTGCAATAACATTTGAGCGCATGGTTATTTAACGCTTTTGTAAAATTATAATCTGATTGCTTCCCCTTGCCCAAAGTCCACGCCACTCCATTGATTCTTAAGTATACTGTGAAAACGATCAGTCTTAGACGTTCTAGACGTTTCTATTTTACTGAAAAGTTCTTCAAAATATGAACTCCTATAAAATTTGTCATAATCATTTTTACTGTCCGACGAACCGTTCTAGAAATATATGTAAAAAACCACTTCAAAGATAAAACTTGCTCAGATGGATGACCATCCGAAATTACATACGGGGGTTTCATATGAATTGGTCTTAGACCAATTTTAGCTTTTTTACTTGTTTTTTATTTAGTTGAAATTTAGATCGCGATAGATCTAAAATATGTACGCCGAATATAGTGCGGAAAGGAATTTATTCAATATCCATCAAAGTAATACTGCTACTAAATTATGAGTTAATGTATAAAGTGACTGTGAGAAGTTTTATAAAAACCATATGCATTGTATGGTATTTTCCTATGTCATAAACTTACAGGTTTGTGTACCGCTGACAAAATTAGTAAGCGGTGTGACTTTCACTTTCCCATCCTTTCTGAGAGCAATAACCAAATATGAAAATATAGTTGTAACTCGTATTTAGAGTTCGAATAGTCTAAATAATCTGTCGCAATTGGAAGAAGTAGTATTTGCTTTTTTATTGTTTCTATGTGAAAGTTCATTTTAAATGCCACTATTCACTGTTTTTTTTATCAATAATAATTTTAGAATGTTCAAACCTGACTGATCGGTTGAGCAGTAAACTGGATAATGTACCTTTTGTATGTGTTTCTTTGTAAAAAATAATAAATATATTTGAATTTTTTATACATTTTTTATGTTTAGGTTATTTACAAGACGGACTAAAGCATATAGCATAAAGCAAATAGTCGTAAATCTGCTTCACCTTTTGACCTGTTGTAACCATTTATTAAAAAAAAATGCTTTGACAAATAATTTGAATAGTATGATAAAGGTAACTAAACTATTATTATATAATTAATAATTCAAAATTTTATACATATTTTATGCAGGACGGATTTTTTAAGTAATTAATTTATCGCACTTTATCAGATTTTTAAATGATTCTTGAAGAAAATTTCAGTTTAACTCCTTTTATTATTTTTGATATACTAATTTAAGAATATAATTGATTGATGATTGTCATATCCTGACATGTATTAAATAAAACCAATAAACATTCCACAAACAAGTGTAGAAGGGGCAAACTATAGCTCACGATTACTCAATCGACTAATCGATATTTTTAATGTTAATCATATTACCTCGCATCCTCATAACCATTACTAATTACCATTACTAAATATATACATCTATAGAGAATCTTAAATCAAATTCATTCTTTTGGTCCTATCTATTATCTCAACTTTGTGTTCTCATTGAAAGTTCTTGGTTATAGTACCATCATCTATGGCATGGAAGAATAACAAGAGTTGAACTTACGTAAAAGTTCTGAACAAACAGTAGCAGCAGTTTGTTGTGTAAATGACAGCAAAATGGATTTCAAGAAAACTGAAAACTAACAAGTTGAAAGACTAGCGGCAATGTCTTAATTTCCCTCGAGTTACATTCTGTCTAAAAACCCTGACCAGAGGGAGAAGCAGAAAATCTTTAAGAAACTTTTGAGCAATGTACTTGGCAGAATGTAATAAAAGAATTACATAGTGCAGTGCAAGCAAAGCAAATTTCGAGAAAAATTTTTCCGTAGAATTAGAACTTTGGTCATCAGGCACTGAAGTTAAAAGCTAACACTCTACGAAGAAAATCTCTAGAGGATTTCATCTGTCACCGACAGGTTCTTGATTGTTTCAAAAGAAGATGGGAAGTGTGCTATAGTTTGTAGTTACATACAATTCATAATTCATAGTTCATCCGTATCCCTACAACTTTCTTGTCATCAACAGTTCATTTTAGTTTCTTTCGTGTTTGGTGCCTTATTTTATTCATTTCTGCGGTTATCACTTCAGAAGTTATTTTATTTTTATTTTACATCATGTGTGAGTTTATTCGTATGTAGGAATCTTCGAGCACTTAGCAATATTTTAGCGAAACTATTATTTTCATAAAGGATATGATAAAGACTTGCACTGGTTAATAAATATGTGTATGAAGTAATATTGTAATGTATGTATAGGTCTGACAGAGTTAATCAAAATAATGTGGAATTTAGTATAAATTCCTGTTTAATTAGAAACGAGGTTGTCCACAAAATCTATACTTGGAAGACACACCATATTAATAAATTATATTTACATTTTTTTTTTATATTTTTTTTAAATAATTTTATTTGTTAATATAAAAATCAATTAATTTAATTTTTTAATTTATTTTATTTATAATATATATCACGCTTATTTCGATGAACAATCTTGCATCTAATTGAAGCTCTAAAAAACAACTGTCTCAACTACCTTTCACAGAATGCTATATAAAAAAATTTTTAATATGAGTACAGTGTTTTATGAAATTACAAGAAATCTTTTGTAAAGTGATTTCTGAAGGAAAAGGCCAAAACACAGTGAGAGCAACACAACAAAGTCACCGTAAATTGGTTGATTCAAATATATGGGAGTCCCATACACTTAACACAACAAAAAGTTTGGGAAAATCTGTATTTTAGTCGCCAACATAATTGACCTTCCTGTGTGGACAGTGAATATTTGACATTCATGTTATGTGCACCTCGTTATTTTTATAAAGTATGGGAAATTAAAAGATATAAATAGTAAATAAGCTATTTATTAAAAACTTGTATAGAATTAATTTCTTCAATTAGTAGAAATTCTTTAACTAGTAGAAATTAGGGATTTTGAGGAGGAACTAATATAGAAAATGGGGGAAAAGTTATGCTGTGTGATAAGCGTGAGCTGGAAATTTTTCGCCTTTATTAGACTGAAATTCATTGAAAAAAAAAATTTTATTCTCCAATGAATTTAGATGCAGAAAAAATATCGAGCTTTTTGACCCAGCGGTCTCTTCAGTGTGGGTATCTCTGATCGCCTCGTGATCCCATGTATAGCAATCTCATCTTCTTTTTCATTTATCTTTTTAGTTTTTTCTTTATACTTTGCAATTTTAAGTAAGCCGCAGAATAAGCTATATTATAGATTTTTCGTAATATTTTCCTTCCTGCCATTTCTTATGCAATAAATAAAACAGTGCCCGCTGTCAAATACCCTTGTCGCGTCGCGTTCACTGTGGAGTAAATTCAAGGTTGTCGCCAACTAAGTTGCCAACATTGTTGTGTCGCTCTCATTGTGTTATTATGTCCTCAAACATATCTACTGCTGAAACTGTCACCTCCATTGGAATTTATGAAATACTAAAAGATTTAGTAATCGCTACATCTAGCCCATCTTCAGCGTTAGTGACCATCTTTGTATCGACATTTACTACTATTTTCCATTTAACATAATTGAAACCTATTTTCGATGTCTGTTCGTTTTTATTTAAATTTTCTTCACTGAAGGCAGGTTTTAACCGATCTATTGAAATTGTTGTTTCGCACAAGGTGACCCAATGCTGGGTACCTGTCCGTAAGGATATCTCAGGCAAAGAGATGGCTGATAACTTGGCCGAGTTGGATAGCTCCGCAGCAGTAGTTTACGTGGGGATCCCAATCGGAGCTCTAAAGCAGGAAATCATTAGAGGCGCCTATCAAAAGGCAAGCCTGCGGTGGACCAGTAGGGAAACGTGCCGTATTGCGAGGCAATTGTGCCATACATATGACAGAAAAACGAGAAGGGAACTACTGTCGTGGCACGAACTTGTATGCAGAAGCGGAACTGTATGGACCAGTAAATGGCACGTGCATTGTGTGGACTAGCAGTAGACAATCGCAGAGCGTATTGCTTCATATAGCAAAATGCTTGGCTATTGCCAGCTGTTTACTACTGACTGTCTAATTACTTCACGGTACAACTGTGCACCTAATTATTTCACTGGAACAGCTGTGTGTTTGTTTACTATAGCCCAGCTGCTGACTAGAATGGCAGCGACCAGCAGTTTCGTCAACGGCAGTAGAATATTACCGCATCACAGGGGTCATGTTCTACTTCCGAGCTCCGCATTTAAGTTAACGAGGTGCGCGACTGACTGAAGGTAAGCAGTTGCGCTTTCAATCAAGTGATCGTTGGTCGGTAATATCGCGGTTACAAGTTAGATGCTAAGAACATATAACTGTTCGCGGTTTTCAAGTCTTAAACTATATATTTAGTCGAGCAATAAAGAAGTTATCAAGATATATTTTAATCGGTTTTATTGAAATCTCTAGGAGTGATTACATTTTCGGGGAACGCGACAATTCGGCGCAGCCGGTAAAAAAGTTCAAGTAAGTGATTGATATCTTTTTGGATAATTTTGTTTGCTGCATTTTTTTTGTTTGTTTGATGGAAAGCATAACTTCCTAGCTGCTCCGCTTATTTATACTTTTTTAGCTGCACCATTTACTTTTCAGGGTAAAATTAAGAAGTGTTAGAATAAGTGTTAAATATTATTTTTCAGCCTAAAGGAATTGATTGAGTTTATGATAATACTGAGTGTGAGTGTTTGGGTTAAGAATTAATAGTTATGGGCGTATGAAAGTCTGTCAGAGTATTCTAGGAGCAAAATTTATGGTATAAGTAGGTGATTCATATATGTGATGTAATAATTTTTGTTTTCTCTTTTTGTGTTATTGTTTGCGAATAAATCGGTGGAACTTTCGTTTATAACCCTTCTAGTGTCAAAATAGAGTTTTAAAGTAAGCTATAATTGAAAATATCAGCCACACGCGAGCAAATTTAATCCCTGATCTTTGATATGTAGAAATTCAGTGATTGAGGAAATTGTGAGAAATTTGAATTACTAGGTGTTGCTTAAAATTAATTAACTTTTTTTTGTGTTGTTTTGTTGGGTGAGATTGTTGTTTTTTTGTTAAGTGTTAATTTTTAATAAGTTAGGGTGTCGGGAGTCATATGTAATTAGGCTTGGATTGCAGTGAAAAGAGAGAATATTTGATAATCTTCTGGTTCAGACTTCAATGTCGGTGGGTAGAAGTAACGTACTAACAAGAGAGCAACTGCTAAGGTTCGAAACTCAAGAGAATGAATTATAGGAAAGATCGCAGGAGCTAAAAGTGTATAAGGAGAAGTTAGAAAGCTACGAGCAAGATTGGCAGTATATTGGAGAGCATTTCACGCCAGAGTTACAAAAACGAACATCAACTGAAGAATCGAGAAAATTTGTTCAGGAGTGGAATATAGCTGCCATGTCCTGTACGGACGCTACACTCGATGTGATCAAAAGGGGTGAGATCCAAACAGAACAATTCTTAGAAGAAGATAAATGAAATAACAAAGCTCTGGTAAATAAAATATTGTCTTTGGAACAGCAACTGAAGGAAGCAGAAGAGGCGGCGGAGGAACTGGTGACAGAATTAAGAGCCGAGGGTCCACTGCCGAAAGAGAAAATATGCAGCCAAGAAGTCAGTAAGAAGTGGACATCAAGGAAATTAGTGTTCTGGGAAAAACCACGAGAAACGACAAGATATTCCAGCCAAGAGTAGCTCATCGAAGGTAAAGACAAAAGAGCCAGGAAACAGTAAATCATACGCATTGCTCAAAAACAGTAGCGGAAGCATATGGGAAAGTTATGGATCCAGATATATACCTACCATTATTTTCTGGGGAAAGGTCACCAAAGTTGGGAAAAGAATTGTACCGTTTCCTGAATTGCACCAAGAAACTCTACGATCAACTGACTACTGAAAAAAAAGCTATCTTTATCAAATGTGTGAAATTTCGGCTTACAGATGACGCTTATTATCTAGTGTGTTCCCAGGAGCCGAAGGATTTTGCAACTCTGAAGCAAGTTATTACAACTGCATATACGCCACGAAAATCGTTCAGTGAGCTACGTATACGGAAATGGTGGAGTATAAACAAAGACCTGGAGAAGACATTCGGGAGTTCCCTGACAGAATGAAACAGCTGATGGACAAAATTAAAACAGCAGTCACGGCTAAGTACCCAATTAAGGAAGGTGGGCTAATAGCAGAATTGGAAGCTGACGCACTGGCTACTTTTAAAGCAGATGTAGGGAATAAGATAACCCAAGTGCATCTGACATGAAGGAGATTTCAATCGCTAGATGAAGTGTGGCCAGTGTGGCCAAAGAGGGCATATTACTAGAGAATGCCAATAAAGAAAACAGTCACCATACTGTGTAAAATTCCGGAACGATACTGCTAGTTGCCAAAGACAAAGCATAAGGTTCGCAGATACCTCAATTGGTCCTATAGGACAGCTGCAAACAGACACAGAAATCCTTTATTGACAATTTTATAGAATCTGCGATCATTACACCGCAAACTGTTTGAAAAAATATCTAGAGGAACAAGAAGCTCATAAGAAGGAAAACGGGGAGCGGCAGCTGGGGGAGTTATCCGCACTTGCTTTCCATTAACACAATTCGAGACCATGAAGACCACAGAGAAAGAAGCCAGTGTCATATAGTTAAGTTTGTTAAATATTTGCTTTATTTCAGTAGAATCGGATATGGGAATAACAGGTAAATTAATATTATTAGTACATACATGTGCAACATGTAATATAATTAAGGTAAATTATATTAAAGGAAACATGCCTGGAAGTTATAACCCTGGTTCAAAGTCAATAATTTCCTAGCTTAATACTTCGGTTCACAAAGTTGACTACACTGTAACTCGCACTCCACTAGATTTTTTAAAATTCAATAAATGCTATAATTTGTAATTAATATATAATATATATAGTATGCCTGATAATATTATTTCAAACCCACAATGATAATTTGAATTTATCTGTAAAGCTAAATTTAATATTAAATAAGTGTGAAAGAATAATTTAGTTTAAATTAAATTTATGTTTAGAAAATTTTATTGTATCTGACAATATACTCACCAGCTCAGTATCAGGCACTCGATCAAATTGGTTTTCTAATTTATTGAGGTTTGGAATTCGACTATTTTTTATTCCAGTGGATATCCAGAATAGAGAGAGGTTATGAATTCTGACTGCAGTCGATATCCACAGAAACAATCTTTATTCGGTCGAGACCCGTAATAAAGTGGTTTATATTAGTAAATTTCTTATTCGGTCAATACCCGCAATAAGAATCTTTATTCGGTCGAGACCCGTAATAAAGTGGTTTAGATTAGTAAATTTCTTATTCGGTCGATACCCGCAATAAGAATCTTTATTCGGTCGAGACCCGTAATAAAGTGGTTTATAATAGTAAATTTCTTATTCCGTCGATACCCGCAATAAGAATCTTTATTCGGTCGAGACCCGTAATAAAGTGGTTTAGATTAGTAAATTTCTTATTCGGTCGATATCCGAAATAAGAATATTTATTCGGTCGAGACCCGTAATAAAGTGGTTTAGATTAGTAAATTTCTTATTCGGTCGATACCGGCAATAAGAATCTTTATTCGGTCGATACCCGCAATAAGAACCTTTATTCGGTCGATACCCGCAATAAGAACCTTTAATTTAATCGCTATTCAATATAAAATTTTTAATCTAGTCGATACCCAGAATAGAAATTTTTATTTTAACTGTCAATTAAATAAAGTATCTAATCTGTTAATAAAATTTAGAGCACTTGGAAACAACACTAGGAACTAGATTACCAAATTGATCACTGCAAAAAGAGAACGATTCAAGTCAGATTCTGATTTATATAGCCATGGGTTGCTCATGGCACCAAAGAACGCCATTCAAAGGCGCATGGCAAATTGGCATAGCAGCTGCACTTGGTTTTCTATTGTTTAAATGCAACAAAGAGAAAAAATTCTATTCAGTCAGAAATATTCGTTGCCTACTCAATTTTTTTTGTATAGATATTCGTTTTCAACTTACCATGACAAATACGGTGTATTACCTATGTAGAGTTGTTTGTGGCTACCTCTCTTCACTGAAGCGTTGTTGATTTAAACTTCTGATGCATATGAGATTGCAGTAATGGCACTTGTGGCGTTTATCGTATGTGCTTTAATGAGTACAGCGAATTGACTACTGCTACGTGTGGGATGGGATTTTCTTCCAATCTGGTCAGAATCGACTTCTGAATTTAGTAGTCGCAGAGTTAACCTCTCGAAATGGACCTGGACTAACCTTTGTATAAAGTTTTCTAGATTTTTGGATTAACTCCTGTGTAAGATTGCATGAGGTATCCTCACTTTACGTAATCCTTAGGATTAAGTGCTACCCGACGTACTTTTAGTCAACCTCAAGTTATGTATTTCGTTTAGGATCAACTCCAATATATAATAATTTGAGTCAATCTCAATTTTTATGTTCCAGAATCAACTTCTGTGTAAGGATTGAGTTAACCTCAAAGATTTGGGTAGTCTGAATTATCTTCTGTTCTAGGATTGAGTCAACCACAAATATTTAGGACGGCCGGCAATAACTTCTGATTGTAGCATTGAGTCAAACTTAAGTTATGTAATTAGAATTAACATCTATCTTTGATTTCGGAATTAACTTCTGTTTTGGATTAGGATTTTGCTCAGAACAGACTCCAAGGCTTAGGACTTGATCAGATCAACTCTGATTTGGGAATGGGTGATTTTATTATCGTTCGCCGCCTTTTTATAGCTGCCGAGGTTGGTCATGTGATGTACTCCTCATGGCGTTCCCATAACAACGTTTATACTAATTGCTGCAAGAGATCATCTGTTGACGTAATGCCAAAATGATGACAAGATGAAATGTAAATACACGGAGGTACGTGTATTTCAGGTCAGTTTTCTTTAATTTATTGCTTTTTATTAGTTATTTTAATAATTTTTTGTTATTTTTAGCTTGTGAATGTCATCGAGGGACCTTTAGGATATTATAGAAACTTTGAGGAGCATTTGAGGATATCTAATTAGGTACAAATAAAAAGATTACTCTTTTGGACTTTTTACCGGGTTAAACTTAATTTTGTTCATTAAAGAATTTTTTGGGATTCTCCGGTATATAGCAAAAGCTAAAAAATGTTCTAATTTGTTATTTCATCACACAACTAGTTAATTTTTGGTGACAAGTTTCAAGTCTTGGTTTGACTCATCAACAGGTCCCAAATAGCGAAATTGGGTGATTTGAAAAACAAATGAAAAAATGAAAAAAAGGAGAAAGAAATGAAAAGTTTGAGAAAAATAGAAAAAACAATTTTTTTATTTATTAAAAAAATGTAAAAAATTTTTTAAGGAAGGAGATTCATTCGAAGCGAATCGAACCTGTATACGCCACGCAGTGGGCTGAAAAATAAAGAAGAAAAAGGAAAAAGAAGAAGTGTTTCGTGTCAGCAGAAAACCTTCCACTCATCGGTGCAGCTTGGTTTTCTGCCTGCTGCAGACGCTTGAAAATAGATCAAACTGATCTCTTCTCATATAAACTCAGAATTAGTTCTGGGTATGAATTACATGAGGAAAAAACACTCCTATACGAGCCCAGGAGGAAAAATAAATAAAAAGATTACTCCTTTGGACTTTTTAGCGGGTTAAACTTAATTTTGTTCAATAAAGAATTTTTTGGGATTCTCCGGTATATAGCAAAAGCTAAAAAATGTTCTAATTTGTAATTTCATCACACAACTAGTTAATTTTTGGTGACAAGTTTCAAGTCTTGGTTTGACTCATCAACAGGTCCCAAATAGCGAAATTGGGTGATTTGAAAATCAAATGAAAAAATGAAAAAAAGGAGAAAGAAATGAAAAGTTTGAGAAAAATAGAAAAAACAATTTTTTTATTTATTAAAAAAATGTAAAAAAATGTTTAAAAAAGGAGATTCATTCGAAGCGAATCGAACCTGTATACGCCATGACAATGACAGTTCAAGTTTGAGGTTTGATCGAAATACAACATGGTTAGTTAAAATTATTGAATATAATTAAAACTGGTATATAAAACTAATTATGTTTCCCTTACAGAAGAAAACAAAAACTGAGTTGACGAAAGGTGTCGCCGCATGAGTTCCAGCCGATCATCAGATAAGTATAATGTTATTGGTGAACGCCGATTTTCTTTTTGTTTATTTTCAGCCTTCCTCCAGCGATCAAGACGAGGAAGCCTGTGCGCAGCTTGAACATTCTGCCCGGCCTTGAAATCTCCGATTTCGAAACTATTTGTTCCTTTAGCGTATTGATGAATGTGAAATGGAAGACAAAAGATTGGATGGATTATAATGTGCAATTTTCGCTATAAACCATCTGCATGGAGGCAACCTTTCATCTTTTACAATGACAATGTCTCCAACCTTTGCATTTCCTTTTTTTGCTGCCCATTTTGGACGCTGTTGAAGTTTTCCTAAGTAATCTCTGCTCCATTGATTCCAAAAATCTTGATATAGTCGTTGTATAAACTGCCATCTGTCCAATCTATGGATATTTAAGTCAAGAAGGGATGGCTCTGGAGGTGTTAAGAGCGCATTTCCGACAAGGAAATGACCCGGAGTGAGGCTTGATAGATCTTCTGGGTCCTCATTAAGAGCATAGAGCGGCCTTGAATTAAGACACGCTTCAATCTGTGTTAACACGGTGCTTAGTTCTTCATAAGTGAGTACTGAATTCCCCAAGATCTTCCTTAAATGGGTTTTAGTCGCTTTGATGTTACTTTCCCAGAGCCCTCCCCTGTGAGGAGCTGGTGGTGGTATGAAATGCCATTTAACTCCCTTGATTGCCAATACTTCTGCGATTTCATTATTTACTCTATTGAAACAATCATCAGTGTCTCGGGTTAGTATTGCATTTGCTGCAATAAAATTACTTCCACAATCACTATACATGTCGCTCGGTAAGCCTCGTCACGAGGTAAATCTTCGGAATGTGGCCAGAAATCCTTGGGTTGATAGGTCGCTGACTGCTTCTAACTGCACTGCCTTGACACTTAGACATATAAATAGCGCAATATATCCCTTGAAGGTCTTAGTGCCACGACTCTTGGAACAGCGGATATCGAGTGGACCACAGTAATCGACTCCAGTTTGTGTAAATGGACGTGACATGTTGACTCTGGGGGATGGAAGATCACCCATTAGTTGTTGCCTAGTAGCTGCTTTCTGACGATGACATATAACGCATTTATAAATCTGATGTCTGATGATGTTTCTTACATTTACGATCCAATAACTTTTACGCAACAACCCGATCATCAAATTAGTGCCACCGTGTAGTGTGTCGTGATGTATCTGTTGCACTATGAGATAGGTCAGCCGATGCCTTTTGGGAAGTATGTAAGGGTGCCTTTCTTCGAATGAGATATTCGCATTTTTTAAGCGTCCACCGACCCTTTGTAATTCACTGCTGTCAAGAAAAGCGTTTAGTTTAAAAATAGAGCTTTTCTTGTTTACTTCCTTTCCGTTTCGTATTTGTCGTATTTCATCAGCATATTCCTCAGTTTGTGCCATTCTAATCAGATATTGCTTAGCTCGAGTCAGTTCTTCGTCGGTAGTCCACCGTTCTTTGCATTTCGTCTTTGTTTGAGAACAATTGAATATAAATCGTAATAAATAAGCCATGGATCGAAGAAGTTTACCCAACGTAGAACATTTTTCAAACAAGGGGAAGCTCTTATTCATTATGTTGACGTGGAAGGTGTTAACTATTTTCAATTCTAAGTTGATTTTTGTGACTTCTGCACGTTTTGGCCACGACTCTTCATTAAATTGTAGCCACTTTGGCCCATTCCACCAAAGTCGATGGCTATCCAAGCTCTTGGGACACAAACCTCGAGTCGCACAATCAGCTGGGTTTTCTTCTGAGGCAACATACCTCCAACTAGTGCTTCCCAGTAAGCTACGAATCTCTGACACCCTATTTGCTACAAAGGTCTTCCATTTTGAGGGACGTCCTCGCACCCAGGACAAAACGATTTCGGAGTCTGTCCATGCTTGAGTTGTTGCTGCTTCTAGTTTCGTGGCTTCTTTGATGTGTCGCATTAACCTTGCTAGTAACACCGCTCCACAAAGCTCGAGCCGAGGAACAGAAATAGTTTTAATTGGCGCTACCTTTGTTTTCGACATTAATAGAGTAATCGTGCATTTACCTTCTATATCAAATACTTTGAGATACACAACTGCTGAGTATGCCTTTGTAGACGCGTCTGAAAAACCGTGTAGCTCACAATATTTCTGTTTATGATGTTGACCAGTCCATCTCGGTATTCGAATCGATTCTAAGTCTCTTAGTTCCCTCCGAAACTCAACCCATTTTGAACCAATTCCACTGGTAGTTTTTCGTCCCAACCAAGACCTTGCAACCATACTTCCTGCATCATGACCTTCGCTTTAATGACGACTGGAGCGACCCATCCTAAGGGGTCGAACAGTTTAGCTATATTAGATAAGAGCTCTCGTTTTGTCTGAATTATATCCTCAAATTTTGATAAAACTTTGAATGTCATCAGCAGGGTACCATAATACACCTAGGGCCTTAACATTTGGGTCGATATTAATATTGAATGCTGGTGATATTTCTCGGTGCTCTGCTGGAAAGTGTTCTTAAACTTCTGCCGAATTCGATACCCATTTTCGTAAAACAAATTTTCCTGTCTTCAGAAGTGATATTAACTGGGTTTGTTTACTTATAGCTTCTTCAACATCGTCGGCTCCTGACAGTAAGTCGTCCACGTAGAAATCATTTAGCGTCGTTTCGGCTGCTATGGGGAAGTGTTCTTGTTCGTCTTTGGCCAATTGATGTAAAGACTTTATTGCCAAATAGGGGGCACTAGACATTCCAAATGTTACAGTTCGAAGCTGGTAATCTTTGATATGTTCATCTGGATCCTTTCGCCAAACTATTCTTTGATATTTGATATCATCTGGATGCACTAGGATTTGACGGTACATCTTTTCCACGTCGGCGGTGAACGCTACTTTAAATCGTCTCCATCGGAGTAGGAGTGCTGTCATATCTTCTTGGATAGTCGGTCCCGTAAGAAGAGAATCATTGAGTGCTTCACCAGAAGCCGTCTTCGCTGAAGCGTCAAAGACTACTCTCAATTTAGTAGTCGTACTACTTTCTTTAACGACAGCGTGATGTGGAAGGTAGCAACAAGAAAACATATCTGAGTTCCTGCGATGGTATTCTTCTGAAGTCTCAGCTATGGTCATGTGTCCCAAATGTAGATACTCTTTCAGGCACTCTGAATATTGTTCTCGTAGAGATGGATTCCTATTGAAGCGACGCTCCATTTGAATTAAACGCGAAATAGCATTATCGCGAGATTTGCCAAAAACTGGCTGCTGATGTTTAAAGGGAAGACGAACTATATACTGACCGTTATGGTCTCGAATGTGAGTTGCATCGAAGAACTTCTCGCATGCTTTATCATCTTCAGTTAAAATTCTTCCATGTGGGACTTCTTCTAGTTCCCAAAACTGTTGAAGCGACTTCTCTAAATCTATTGTATTAAGAAGTGTTATAAAATTTCTATCAGGACTGTTGTTATCATCTTGTGTTGCAACAGATATTTTGCCTGACAGGATCCAGCCTAAGCTTGTACGTTGGGCAACTGGTGCATCTCCTCATCCATGCCGGACACCTTCCTGGATAATTTGCGAATAAACGTCAGCACCGAGCAAAAGATCGATACGGCCCGGCTGCGCATAAGTTGGGTCAGCTAGTGTTATTCCCTTTAAATGCTCCCACTGTGTGTAATTTACCTTGGAGACAGGTAACACATCAGTCAGTTTTCGGAGCACTAAAGCTGTCACGGGAATCGTAATATGATCATCATGTAGCGATCGGATATTGAAATTAACCTTGGCGTTTGGGTTTTCAGTTTTAGCGTTTACCAGTGCTGTAATAGTAACAGAGATTGAATGGTTCTGCAGTTTGAGTAATTGTCAAGCGGCCTCTGTCATAAAGGAAGCTTGGGAACCTTGGTCTAAGAGAGCTTTTAATATTTGCGTACCACCTAGAGGTGAGCTAATTCGTACCAATGCGGTCGCCAATAATACTTGTGTTTGTTTTTTAGAGGTGAAATATGTATTGACTGTGGTTTCGGAAGATGTAACTTGTGCTGCTTCATTCGGAGTAAGACTTCCGGAAATTAATATGAAGAAATGTGTGATGACGTTTGTGACAGTGCTGGCAAGTGTTTACGCTTGGGCAATTTGAAACTGAGTGACCCGTTGCGAGACAGTTTATGCACAGCCGGTGTTTTCGAGCAACTGCATTCTTGGTCTCAGTATCTGATCTTAAAAATTTGGGAGAGTGTCGAACTGCGTGAGATTTAGAACAAAGCGGACAATTCGTTGTGTTCGTGACATGGAAAGAATGTGTGTTTTTGAAAACTGGTTTGGGTGTGATCTTGGTAAGGGCATCCCTTTGTGTCTTAGATTTGTTGCACCCGATGGCTTCTAATGTCCTGAACCTTGTTTCTAAAAACGAACAGAGGTCTTTGAAGTTTGGAAGATCTTTATCGCTTCCAATTTGCTGCTCCCAGAGTTCATGAGATTCTTTGGGCAATTTTTGCGCCGTCATATAAATAATTATTGCATCCCAAGAATTGGTGTCAACATCCATATTCTTGAGTGCTTGCAAACATTCACGTGTGGTGTCTAATAAGCTCTTGATACCATTTGCTGATTCAAATGATAGTGAGCTTTGACTTAAGAGGGTTTTAATTTGTGCGTTTACTAGGGCTAGTTTATTATTGTAACGTTCCACAAGTATTTCCCATGCTGCGGAATAATTTGTTTCAGATATGGCAAAATGCCGTATAAGTAACTGTGCTTCGCCGTCAAGATTTGATTTTAGATAGTGCATTTTTTGTACTGCTGATAATGAAGCATTCTTATGAATCAAGGAATCAAAGAGATCATGAAAGGATAGCTATGATTTGTAATCTCCTCCGAACGTGGGCAGATTTATCCTTGGCAATTTAATATATAATTAGTTGCCACCACCATTATTGTAAATTTTATTGTATTCATTACCTGAGTTTGACTGCAATGTTAACAAGTCGTCGCGTAGTTTGATTTTTCCGGCTTTGTGCTTGTCTCCGCCCTTTGCGTATGCATTATCTTTAATGTACGATATATCTTTGGAACCACCTTCGCGCCACAATTTGCGAATTAATTTATCACTCGACTTATATTCTCCCCAATACTGATCTAAGTTAGACATTACTTCTTCAATATATCCGCGCGTTTTACGATCAAGAGAATCTTTTTGTATATTGTCTACCAAACGTTTTATTTTATCTTTGAGATCACATTGTTCCGCAATTTTTTCTTCCATATTGAATTATTCTTATAATATATATATATGTATTTTAGAAATTAAGGCAAGTAAGAGAAATAGATAAAAGGATAAAGGACTTACTGGTACTTTTCGAAATTCCTCTGCAAAATGTGGCTATATGACCGTTACCGACACCCGCTACGCGTAACCGTTCACAATTTCCTTTAACTTTGTTAAGCACAGTGTTTTACACTTTAATTTCTTGTTTTTGTTTGCGGCTTGAATATCCTTAAAGGATCCGGCTGCGAAGGACCATGAAAAATGTTCTTATGTCGGCACTTTGAATTCAGTCATGTGAAGTTCTGTCTATACTTGAATTTTTATTTCTTGTAATTTATAATGAAACACTGCAACTTCAATTCATACGTTAAATCTTTATTCTTATTAGCTTTAATTATTTGTAAAGAGACATATATCAAACTTTATCTTTAAAACGATTCTTAATACACTTTATCTCATTCGATTGCCCGATTCGTAAGTGAAGGAATTCATATTCTGTTACTCTTATCGATGAAAATGCAAAAGAATTTAACGGATTACTTATTTTTAATACATCTTTAAAAGCTGATAACAATTCTTGGCTATGGTAGTGTAAATAAAGCTTTATTTGGTGCAACAACCGGGAATATTAAGTCTTTGTATGATACTGGGTTCATAACTTAGGTTATACCTATATTAAGTTTATACATCTAGGTTCCTACTTCTAGTACTTGTGCGTGTAAGCTGTTTCTTTCTACTGACAATGACAGTTCAAGTTTGAGGTTTGATCGAAATACATACAACATGGTTAGTTAAAATTATTGAATATAATTAAAACTGGTATATAAAACTCATTATGTTTCCCTTACAGAAGAAAACAAAAACTGAGTTGACGAAAGGTGTTGCCGCATGAGTTCCAGCCGATCATCAGATAAGTATAATGTTATTGGTGAACGCCGATTTTCTTTTTGTTTATTTTCAGCCTTCCTCCAGCGATAAAGACGAGGAAGCCTGTGCGCAGCTTGAACAGCAGACGCTTGAAAATAGATCAAACTGATCTCTTCTCATATAAACTCAGAATAAATTCTGGGTGTGAATTATATGAGAAGAGATCAGTTTGATATATTTTCAAGCGTGTGCAGCAGGCAGAAAACCAAGCTGCACCGATGAGTGGAAGGTTTTCTGCTGATACGAAACGCTTCTTCTTTTTCCTTTTTCGTCTTTATTTTTCAGCCCACTGCGTGGCGTATACAGGTTCGATTCGCTTCGAATGAATCTCCTTTTTTAAAAAATTTTTTACATTTTTTTTAATAAATAAAAAAATTGTTTTTTCTATTTTTCTCAAACTTTTCAGTTCTTTCTCCTTTTGTCATTTTTTCATTTGTTTTTCAAATCACCCAATTTCGCTATTTGGGACCTGTTGATGAGTCAAACCAAGACTTGAAACTTGTCACCAAAAATTAATGAGTTGTGTGATGAAATAAAAATTAGAACATTTTTTAGCTTTTGCTATATACCGGAGAATCCCAAAAAATTCTTTCTTGAACAAAATTAAGTTTAACCCGGTAAAAAGTCCAAAAGAGTAATCTTTTTATTTATTTTTCCTCCTGGGCTCATATAGGAGTGTTTTTTCCTCATGTAATTCACACCCAGAATTTATTCTGAGTTTATATGAGAAGAGATCAGTTTGATCTATTTTCAAGCGTCTGCAGCAGGCAGAAAACCAAGCTGCACCGATGAGTGGAAGGTTTTCTGCTGACACGAAACGCTTCTTCTTATTCCTTTTCTTCTTTATTTTTCAGCCCACTGCGTGGCGTACACAGGTTCGATTCGCTTCGAATGAATCTGTTTCTTTAAAAAAATTGTTTAAATTTTTTTTTTAATAAATAAAAAAATTGTTTTTTCTATTTTTCTCAAACTTTTCATTTCTTTCTCCTTTTTTTCATTTTTTCATTTGTTTTTCAAATCACCCAATTTCGCTATTTGGGACCTGTTGATGAGTCAAACCAAGACTTGAAACTTGTCACCAAAAATTAATGAGTTGTGTGATGAAATAACAAATTAGAACATTTTTTAGCTTTTGCTATATACCGGAGAATTCCAAAAAATTCTTTATTGAACAAAACTAATTAGGTACGTATTGAGAATTTTTTCGTTATAGGTTTGATTCATTGTACATTTTATCATGTTTATTTCTAGGAAATCAATCGAGGGAACTATGGTTCGGTGGTGGACCGAACAGTAAGATTGATAATCGCCAACAACGGGTCAAGCTAATAAAGGAATCACTGCTGTTGGGAGAAGACCTTAACTTCGCATAAAGTGAAGCAGTAAGCCATATTTGCTACGAATACAGTGATATCTTTCATTTGCCAGGCGATAAATTGTCATACACCCCGACGAAGACCTTTAAGTTACCGTTAATGGCTAATACAGCCCCCATACACAAAAAGCTATATCGTATGCCAGAAGCCAATCGATAATCAGGAACAACTCAAAAAATTACTTGGGGACGATATCATCGAGCCTAGTGATAGTCCATTTAGATTCCCTGTACTTCTAATTCCTAAGAAAGGAGTAGATGATACCGGTAAAAGAACGTATCGGCAATGTGTAGACTTCAGAAAACTAAACAAAGTTTGCATCCTCTTATCCCCTTTTAAAGTATTTTAGATTGCTTCTTAATATTTCTTTTAAGTTGTTGCATCTAATTTTCGAATTGAGAAGCAGTTAAATTATTTATAAATCAGAAATCCTTCATACATATTGTAAGATGAAGAAGGCTGTGAACGTTAGAAGTAACCCTGCTTTCGGTATACAAAAGTGGAATATTCCACAAATAATTTTATCATTTCGTTCTTTGTGCTTACATTATTACTGTCACTTTGTGAGTACAAAAGTAAACGATATGCGCAATGAAGAAGTAAGTATTCCCGCATACAGTATAAATTATCGAAATTCTGTTGATTTCATCCAGCTCTCTGGGCTTTCTAGCAAATTCCCTTGGCATAAACGAAGAAAGTGTCATCAAATGTTTTGATATTTCATTTAAGTAGACTTTCTGTATTAAGTTTTACAGATGGTTTTCTATTAACTAATCTCAAAATAATTTTTCTGGTGATCCCGAGGTCCAAAAGATGCATTGGATCTAAAGAAAATTTTGTCATCATACTGATACCGATATAAAGCACTATTGTAAAAGTGTTTGCTATTAAAATGCAATTCCTTTCTTTCTAAGAAATCTTCATCTGTACGTAATTCAGATACTCCTCTTATAGCAATAGTCAAAACATTATTTATTTTTGGTCCTATTTGTTTAGACTTACAGGAACCATTAAAAGAATTGATGGCATCTGTGCCAGATACAAATGCTCGAGCAGGCGAGTCGCAATTAAGCACTTCTATTTTGAAATTAAGGCATTTAACATTTATAGTTAATCCATACTGGGATAAATTTTCTACCTCGTTAACAAAATCGTGTAAAAAGATGATGTCAAAATATTTTATGTTACCTATTCGGCCAAATATTGGCCATAAATATTGCGAAGAACTTTTGAACAGTGGAATTCCGTCTATCACTATATCCAAAATTACTTCATCATATTTCACCAATACATCTTTTATTTTATGCAGTTGATGTTCAATTTCTATATGGATATACTCGTCCGGTGGAACTGTCCTAAAAACGATAACTTTGTTCCTCTGTTTTAATATAGGTACTTTAGCAGCTTTTCGGAACGTCCCAGATTTCAGATTTCAGAATACTTAAGAGTGAATCAACGCAGGTGTGTTGTACTGTACCCAGCAGTTTGTCTTGCAATTGGATCCAGTTATTATGATCAGATCGCGGTGAATGTGTGGGCTCTGCTTCAGATTTTGTGTGTGTGTTTCTTTTTTCATTTGGGGCAATGCACGAATTTTGTTTAGATTTTTGTAGCATTCGTGGCTTACAAAGTAATTATTTCTTGGTGTATTGACGCTTTACTTCTTTTAAACCAGCTGTTTTGGACCTGAGTGACACCAAGGTTACTTCTGACGCTCATATCAATCAGTTTCGCAAATCCAGTTATCACTCTTTTCACCTCAGAGGTCATAGGGGCTCAATTCTCCATATCATATCTCAATCTCACCAGTTACCTTCATAAAAAGCTGATTGGGCTGGTTTCAATAAATTCATCAGAGAGTTGGACGAGTCTGACTGTTTTACTCGAGAGATGTTGAGTGCTGCTCTGAATGCTTTGTTAATATGTAATGGTTTAGGATGTGCAACTTCATTTCGCACAGTTGCAAACATATTAAACCAAACAACACATGTTGGCTTAACAATGACTGTTATATAGGAAGCTTCATTTCAGGCATTCAACTTGTGTGCCTTTCAGCATAATCGAAATAGAAATGTAGAGAGGCACGTAACTTCTGCGATCCATTATTCAGCTGGCTAAGTTCCAATTTGATCAAAGCATTAGACGGAAGATATTTATTAATATTTAAAACAGTCAAAACCTACTTCATCAGTTCTTCGGTACCGCCCTTAATTCACAGCAGGGAAGTGTATCCGAAATCATTGGACAAAACTAATTTGTTTGCAGCTAAATTTACTGCGAATTCTTTCTTATGAACTTCTTCCTTTTTCATCAACATGCAATAACATTCAAAGATCGTTACATTTCTGCACAAGGGAGTTTCCAAACTGCTCGCGAATCTTAATGTGTCTAAAGCTGCTGGGCCCTAGTACTCAAGTGATACGCCTCTTCTTTAGCTAAACCTCTATACAAACTATTTCATCTGTTCTATTCGACAGGAGGCAAGCATTCCCTCGAATTACAGATCAATTGCTCTTACTTTGGTTCTTTCAATACCCAATTGATGAAATAGCTAGAAGCTAACTATCTAATTAGCGATGATCAATATGGCTTTCGTTCTGACCGCTCAACTGGAGATTTACTAACATTCTTTACTGAGCGTTGGAACCATTGTCTCCATAATTTTGGTGAATCAGAAATCATCACTTTAGATATTTCGAAGGCCTTCAATAAAGTCTGGCATCCTGCTCTCTGAGTGATACTTCAAGTATACGCTCTCTCTTAGGATCGGAGACTGCGGCCAGAGTTGATCTTTGTGCACTTGTGTTCTCACATAAAGTCGTTAGGCAAAATCTAGTTTTTCAACGACCATTATTGCCCTTGGCGGGGTTAGATTATAAACCATATTTGGAGAGATTTGTGTTACTCCAGTGATTAGCAACCTTCTTACTGCAAGCGCCAGCCACGCACATATAATATGCTTCGAGATCGAATCGGGCATTGTTTAATGCTTCCGAAATGCAATATTGCCTGTCATCACTCACAAGCGCCAGATCATTTCCGTCCACGGAGTAGTTATCTCGACCGATCACATTAATTGTATTGCAAAAAATGTAATATATATACCAATCTCTCAAGTTTCTCTTAAGTGGTTTGTTGTTGCCTTTATTTTCTGGTAGGAGCATTTTTTTTTTTGCGAGAATATTATTAGTAATATTATAATTTTGTGCCGATGTCAAATCAATTAATATTGGTGTAACATCACTTTCATTACTCTTGTCTGCCATCTACTATATTCATTTTTCTTCACCATGATAGCAATCTTTATTTCAGACCCACAACTTTTTAAATAAAATGAGCAAAATTAATTTCGATATTTTGTCTTTTAATAAAAACGAATTATCATTTAGTTGAGAGGTCTAAATTAAACACAAATATAACAAATTTCAAAATATAAGCGTGATGTGTTAATTTCATGTGGCATTATCCAAGTCCATGCGTAACAACTATGTTTGGACAACAAATATTTTTAATCAAGAAATGAACTGTTTTCTTAAAAATAGGCACTTAAGCTAATAGATTTCTGAAATTATGGAAATGAGCACAAGTTAAATTTTTGGCTCAAAAACTCAGCTTTAAGACTAAAAAAATAACCGGTCAAGTGCGAGTCAGACTCGCGCACGATGGGTTCCGTACCATCGTACAAAATTTAACACTATGTACTTTTTATTTATTTTTTCAAATGAGAGTAGGCGTCATGTGAAAAAATAATGCTGTCATTTAAAAAAAATGCCTACTTATGATAATAATATTGAATGAAAATAAAACGTGGACAAAAACGCCGAAAAAATCACGTCTTTTGTAGGGGGACGCCTTTAATTTTTAATTTAATTTTATTTTTATTATTTGTTGTTATAGCGGCAAGAGAAACAGACACTCTGTGAAATTTCAACTGTCTACCTATTACGGTTCATGAGATACAACCTGGTGCAGTGGCCGATCCAGCAAGGGGTGCGGAATGCGCGCGCACCCCTGAAGGACACTGAAAAGAAAATTGTAGTAGATCTTCTGAATTCGAACAAAATGATTCACATGTGTTCTACTGCACCTTTTGTAAAAAACGTAACAATTTCTGAAAGCGTTCAATATGATACATTTAGGAACGTAGGCCCTAGCTAGCACCATGGCCTTCGGTCATGGTTGTTGAAGCCTATAGAGAACACAAGAAGCGCGGATACCTGCACATGAGCGTCGCTTTGCTCGGGATATTTGAAGCAGGACAGATCCTATTCATGTTAACGCGATGGAAGGTTGAAAACAGTTGCTAAAGGGTCTTTGATAAGCCTTCCATGTAAAGACGGCTTCTTAGAACATTATCTCCGCAGCGTGGCAAACAAACATTGAAAGAAATAATTATAGCTCGTAATTGGAGAAATTCGGCGAAACTACACAACGGCGGACAAGTCAATGTACATTGTTGTAGTGAATGTTATTACATTTAAAGCAAGAGATTAATTTTTAAATAATTTTGTTTTTATTATTTCGTAAAATGTAATAGTTTTTATAGAATACTTAGCCCAAACGTTAAATAGAAACAAAATAAATTTCTTTTTGACCAGAATGCTAGAATCTTGGCAAGACCCAAAGGCATCAAAGGTTTCTGGTCCCAGGTCAAAACCATCAGGAGCAACTTCAGCTGTTCCCCTATTCCTTCACTACTTTACAATGAAGTGATTGTTGACAACCTGAATAAAACTATTATTTAGACTGTTAGATTCACTTCAATTTCTCCTTTTCCACCAACTTTACATCTCCCTTGTAGATGTGTACAAGAGCCAATACACATCCATATCATGCCCCTGGAGCAATTGAATTAACGAATCCAATAATTAAAAACGATACTCGAATTTCTTTTAACACAGTTTCTTTATTAAACCATAAACCAAACTGACCTATCTTAATAATTCTAAAAGCAAAACCAATCTGAACCGAACTGTAACTCGCCATGAGTGATAAGTTTGTTCTGCCGGTTGCAGCACCTGAGTCGCTCAGTAGTAAACAATCGCTTTACATAACAATTACCATGCTAGGTTAATTGTTATCGTAATAGTCGATTGCTCCACTGAGCGCTCATCGCAGCCAGCTGTTGAGCTAATCAGCAAAATAACCGACAGTTGCAGAACAGTACAATGCGACGTTACTGTTTAGCAATTGCTAATTATTTCACTAAAATGCGCCCTTGGCTGCTGGAAGAATCTTCTGTATATTGGGCCATAACATCCCTCCCCCCTTGGAAAACTAGTTTCCGTCGGGAACTAGATCTGGAGAGGCAACAATCTTAATTAAAAACTGAAAATGTCTTTATCCTCGTTCGGTTCAGATTCTTTACATTTTTCATTACATACTATCTAAATTGTCTTATTTTTTACATCATTTCTCTTTTTATTTTCTTTTACATTTAACTTCTTTAAATTCAATATTTCATTTTCACATTTAATTCCTTTCTTTCATTTTTACATCTTTTTACATCATTTCTTTTTATTATTTTGATTTTACATTTAATTTCTTTAAGTTCAACATTTCATTTTCACATTTAATTTCCTTCTTACTTTCATCTCATTTCTTTTTTATTCTGATTTTACAACATATCTATTTACTTTTTTTTTACTTCACATGTCCTTTCTTGGAAACTTCCTCCACTTCTTAAATACCTTATTATACTAATAATTTCCTACATTTGAATCTTATAATAATTAATCCATTCCTTTCCATTGAACATGATTTAATATTAATAACCATATATACATATTTTTATTTCTATATAAATTTATACGTTAATCTCTAACTATAGGTTGCCCTTAAATTACTTCTTCGTTATACAAGTGCAAAAAATATATATGTATACTTAACTAAACCTATGGCGGCTACTCTAGCTGCACAAGTTGTTTCCCCACAATAGTTGGCAGATTGGTGGTTGGCAAGTTCTCTGTCGTGGGCAAGATTGTCTCAATGGTTATGTTTGCATTTTGGGCCTTGGGTTGCTGCTCTGACTTATGAACTATAGGTTGAATCACTCTGTTGGTGTCGGCCTGGGTGTAGTTCCTCTTCCAGCGCTTCAAATGGCATAATACTCCTATCAAGATTACTAAGCTGATGACGGCTAAACATGCGGTAGTAGTTGTCGCTGCTAAATGTACTGGATGTGGAATGGCGCGTCTACTTGTCTCCTCCGTGCTGATCTTGTCTTCAACCCTCTTTATATCTTGTTTACTATTCCTCTTTTCTTCCTCTTTTTTTTTTTAATTATTATTTCCTTTAAATTCTCTATTTCTTCTTTTTCATTCAATTAATCTTTGTATACTCTACTTTCTTCTCTTTTAAATCTCTATTTTTTCTTTTCTATTTCGTTTTTTTTTTTTTTAAAAAATCTTCAATCATTCTTCTTTTTTTTTTTACATATACTTACTCACTTCCCTCCATTGGCAATCTTTTCGCATCTGCCTAATCTTCTTTTTCCTTTCCTCTCAGTCTAAATGCTTTAATGAACCTTGTTCTGCAAGAAAAACAAAAAAACTAAGAAAAAGACTAAATAAAATAAAATATTCAAATTGTAAAACTATTCTCTCGTGCTTCATTTCACTTAGGTTATCGTCCTTATATGACGAGAAAACTCTCATCTTAAAATTAATCATGATACCTTCTCAAACGATTCGTATGAATCCGCTTGAGCTTTTTCCCTTGAAGTATAGTTACATTCTCAGGACTGTGAACGTAAATTACTTCATATGGACCTTTAAAAATGGATGCTAATTTCCCTGCCCTAGCTAAGTCTTTAACTAGAACTTTATCACCAATATGTAAGACTTCCGGCCTAGCTGAATTGTCATGGTACTTCTTTGCCACTAGTTTACTTTTAAGTAGGTTCTGCCTAGCTAGTTGAAACGCCCTCTGCAATTTGAACCGCAATACCGAATGGTACTTATCCATATTGTATACCAGTTCAGGCTGACGCTGTACGCTACTGGGGATTTCCGCTACAAATCCAAACAACGTTTCCATGGGTGTAAGTTTTGTGCCTGTATGCAAGGTGTTGTTGTACGCATGCGCTGCGGTTCTCAACAGCTCGTCCCAGTTTCGTGGCTCCCGATCAACGAAACTCCTCAGATAGTTGGCTAGCGTAGAATGCTGCCTCTCCACAGCGTTGGACTGGGGATGGTAGGCAGTTGTTTGCAGCTTCTTTATCTTCAACATTTTACAAAGAGCCTTTAAGACTTCTCCAGTGAAGTTTGCTCCCTGATCCGTTACTAGCTGTTTCGGTAGCGAGTACCGGCTGAGGATTTGCTCAAATAAGGCCTGGGCTACCGTGTTCGCTTCTTGGTCTGGTATCGCCACGAAATCTACAAATCTGGTCAGATCATCCATCATAGACAAGATGTACTTGTTACCCTTGTGACTGACTGGCAAAGGTCCAACTAAGTCAACATAGACTTTCTCAAAAGGTCTTTCCGAGATTTCTGTTACTACTAATGGCATCTTGATGGCTCTAGCGTGCTTATTTGTTTGGCAAATCGTACAACGTTTAACATACCGAGCTATATCAGCCTTCATTCCCTTCCAACGGTAGAAGCGCTTCACTCTGTTGAACGTTTTGTTCCTTCCAAAGTGTCCTCCAAACCTAGAGTCATGATAATCTCTTAGAATTAGCTCAATCTGTTCTGGATTGGTCACCAGTTTTGGTTCTGGTTTCTTCAGTTTTTCTTCGGTGATTATCTCAGTCCCTTCAATACTGTTACCTTCGTTTTCAGAATCTCGCAACGGTATTTATTTTGGTTGTTCCCTTTCTTTCTGTTCCCTAGCTTGAGCACGAGTTATTGCAAGGCATGGATACTCCTTGTTATGATATGACTCAGGTTCTTCAATGTGCCTTGGAATTCTGCTTAGGGCATCGGCATTACCATTTTCCTTTCCTGTTTTATATATAATCTCAAATTCATACTCCGATAGTTTTTGGTGAAATCTGAGCATACGTGAAGTAGTGTCCTTCACCTTGAAAACTCCCCGTAGCGGTTGGTAATCCTTTACTATTTTGAAAGGTTTGCCCAGAAGGTAGCACCTATAGTTCCGTACTGCCCACACAATGGCCAACATCTCACGCTCTGTAGTGGAGTAGTTTCTTTCTGCCATGTTCAAAGTACGACTAGCGTAACTAATTGGCTTGCCCTCTTGCTCCAGAACTGCCCCTAAAGATTCCCCACTTGCATCAGTGATTACCGTAAATTCCTTCGTGAAATCCGGATATATAAAGAGTGGTGGTGTAGTAAGAATTTCCTTGATACGACTGAAAGCCTTGTCACACTCGAGTCCCCATGTGAACTTAACGCTTTTTTTTAATAAACTATTAATGTGTACCAATATTTTTGAATAATTCGGAACAAATTTCCGATAATAATTGGCTAGCCCTAAAAAAGATTGAACCTGACGAACAGTTTTTGGTTTTGGGAAATTTTGCACTACTTCTACTAATCGTTTATCAGGCTTTACCGCTTGTTCTGAACAAATATGACCCAGATATACTACCTCTTTCCTTAAAAACTGACATTTTTAAGGCTGCAACTGAAGGTTGTGTTCTCTGAAGCGCTGAAAAACTTCTCGTAGTTTGCTGTTATGTTCGTCCAAACTCTTAGCAAATATCA
Organism: Dioctria linearis; assembly: GCA_963930735.1. Lineage (NCBI taxonomy): Eukaryota > Metazoa > Arthropoda > Insecta > Diptera > Asilidae > Dioctria > Dioctria linearis. The sequence continues at coordinate 225,098,284 of OZ005740.1, read as the reverse complement.
CGACATCGTCGAGATACACGAAGCATTTAATCCCTTGAAGTCCCGTCAGAATTCCGTTCAGTAGGGATTGAAAAAATGGGGGGGGGGGCCGTTTTTAAACCAAATGGTAATCTTTTATAATGGAAATGATTAAAATTGGTACTAAACGCCGTTTTTTCTCTGTCTTTTGGGTCGATTAATACTTGGTGGTACCCGTTAGCTAAATCTAACGTGGTGAAGTATCTAGAATGACCCAAACGATCTAAGATGTCCTCAATTCGGGGAAGGAGATAAGAAAAGGGGATGCAGACTTTGTTTAGTTCTCTGAAGTCTACACATAGCCGATACTTTCTTTTACCGTTATCATCTACTCCTTTCTTAGGAATTAGAAGTACGGGGAAATTAAATGGACTGTCACTAGGTTCGATGATATCGTCCTCGAGTATTTTTTTTAGTTATTCCTGACACTCTTCTCGATGGGCTTCTGGCATGCGATATTGCTTTTTGTGTATGGGGGCCGTATTAGCCATTAACGGTAACTTAAAGGTCTTCGTCGGGATGTATGACAATTTATCGCCTGGCAAATGAAAAATATCACTGTATTCGTAGCAAATATGGGTTACTGCTTCCCTTTCTTCGAAGTTAAGGTCTTCCCCCAGCACCAGTGATTCCTTCATTAGCTTGAGCCATTGTTGGCGATTATCAATCTTACCCTTATCCCGTCCTAGTGGATGCACAGTATACTTACTCAATTTTTCAAGCCTCGGCCTGAAATTCACTAGTTCAACGGGCTCCCTTCCTGCGTTAATAATACCTACCCACGCTTTGCCGTTCCTTGGCTTAATTATAGCATTCCCACAATACACTCCTGGCCTAATTTCTTCCGCCATGCACACTAAATCTTCCTCACCTATGACAGGAATTTCCAACAGCCGTTCTGTTCTTGGGTTCAACTTAATTCTTGTCCCCTGAGTGGTTTTACTCTTTCCTAAGTAATACTTTTCCTTTCGCTGTGCAAGATGTACATTTTCGCTCTGAGCCTCTGCGTAAGCTGTAGCTTTAGAGAGGTCGCGCTGGACTTCCATGCGAGGAATTTCCAGCTCCTTTTCCCTTTTTCCTGCTACACCTTCTTGTTCTCTGCTCCCCATCGGTTTAGTCCTATTGATGGGTGCTTCTTGAGAATCTTTTTGATTCGTTCCCGTGATAAGGGACTCGACCAATTGTACGACAGGCCACTCCTCAGCTGTTAGAGCTGGCTGTACATCATCTTCTTTTGGGAAAGTCATCTTTCTTTCTTTTATTTGACCATCTTGGTAAGATTCTACTTCTGAAAGATACTTTGTGAGGCTATCTGATACCACGCCCGCTTTGGATATAATGTCGCGCAAGGCTGCGACTCGATTCTTCATTCGTTGCTGAAACTCTTTTGGGGAAGAATACACTGACTCTTCTTTTTGGATAAACTGGTGATGATTGTCCTGGGTGCTTTCCTTCAACTCTATTAACTCGATTTTCTCCTTTCCAGTGATGCATCCAAAAAGAGGTTTTTCTTCCTTTATTTTCTCCATGCCTTTCACTGACAGCTTTCCATTTATACAATCAATGACTGCTTTGTCCTTCAGGAACTCGTTCCCCAGAATACCGTCAGCTGGAATCGAATTAGTGTCATAAATGGTGTTAAACTCGCATGGCTGTTCTACTCCACCCATGCGTAGTGTGGCTTTGCAAGTTCCAATTGAGCTTTCTTGTGTCCCAAACAACCCTCCAATCATTATTTTCTTGAGAGTTTGTATAGGCGTGTTTCCTTTAATACGATTTACCTTAATTATATTACATGTTGCACCTGTATCTATTAATAATGTTAATTTACCCGTTATACCTATATCTGATTCTACTGAGATAATGCAATTATTTAACAAACTTAACTCTGTGACACTGGCTTCTTTCTGTGAGGTTTTCATGGTCTTAAATTCCGTTAATTGAAGGCAGCTGCGGATAATTCCCCCAGCTGCCGCTCCCCGTTTCCCTTCTTTAGAGCTTCTTGTTCCGCTAGATATTTCTTCAAGCAGTTTGCGGTATAATGATCGCAGGTTCTACAAAATTGGCAATAAAGAATTTCTGGGTCTGTTTGCAGCTGTCCTGGAAAATCAATTGAAGTATCCGCGAACCTTATGCTTTGTCTTCGGCAACTAGCAGTATCGTGACCATAGTTTCGGCATTTTACACAGTATGGTGGCTGTTTTCTTGATTGGCATTCCCTAGCAATATGCCCTCTTTGCCCACACTGGAAGCACTGGATGGGCCTAGGTGGTGTTTCCCTAGCCTGTGATCCACGATATATTCCTGCTGTTGCTGGAGATGAGCCCTTCTGTACGGCTTCTCTGAATGGTCTGCTGGTATTATTGTTGAAACGATTAGTCCCCAGCTATCTCGCATTGTTTCGGAATTCAGTTTTCGCCCACTTCCCCAGACTTCTGGTTCTCTACTCTGGAGCCTGGTTGCATCCTTCTCGAAATAACTAGCTTCTTCTTGTACTTCATCTAGAGATTGGAATCTCCTTCCCGTCAGATGCACTTGCGTTGCCTTATTCCCTACGCCTGCTTTAAAAGTAGCCACTGCGTCAGCTTCCAATTCTGCTATTAGTCCTCCTTCCTTATTTGGGTACTTAGCTGTGACTGCTGTTTTAATTTTGTCCAGAAGCTCTTTCATTCTATCAGCGAATTCTCGAATGTCCTCTCTCCAGGTCATTGTTTACACTCCAGCCTTTCCGTACGAAGCTCACTGAACGATTTTCGTGGCGTATTTGCAGTTGTAATAACTTGCTGCAGAGTTTCAAAATCCTTGGCTCCTGGGAACACACTAGATAATAAGCGTCATCTGTAAACCGAAATTTCACACATTTGATAAAGATAGCTTTTTTTTCAGTAGTCAATTGATCGTAGAGTTCCTTGCTGCAATTCAGGAAACGGTACAATTCTTTGCCCAGCTTTGGTGACCTTTCCCCAGAAAATAATGGTATATATTTGGATACCATATCCATAACTTTCCCATGTGCCTCCGCCATACTATTCTTGGGCAATCCGTATGATTTACTGCTTCCTGGTTCTTTTGTCTTTCCCTTCGATGAGCTACTCTTAGCTGAAATATCTTGCCTATCTTTCGTTTCTCGTGGTTTATCCCTTCCTTGGTGTCCACTTATTACTGATTTCTTGCCTGTATACTTTCTCTTGCGGCAGTGGACCCTCGGCTCTTAATTCTGTCTCCAGTGCCTCCGCTGCCTCTTCTGCCTCCTTCAGTTGCTGTTCCAAAGACAATATTTTCTTTATTAGACCCTTGTTCTTTCTTTTCTCTTCTTCTAAGAATTGTTCTGCCTGGATCTCACCCCTTTGGATCACCTCGAGTGTAGTCGTTACCAGCAAGTCTAAAGCTTCGCCTTTTGTACAGGACTTGGCAGCTGTATTCCACTCCTGAATCAATTTTCTCGATTCTTCACTTGATGTTCGTTTTTGCAACTCTGCCGTGTGATGCTCTCCAATATATTGCCAGTCTTGCTCGTACCTTTCTAACTTCTCCTTACACTCTTTTAGCTCCTGCGATCTTTCCTCTAATTCCTTCTCTTGAGTTTCGAACCGTAACAGTTGCTCTCTTGTCAGTACATTACTTCTACCCACCGACATTGAAGTCTGAACCAGAAGATCATCTAATTCTTCTCTCTTTTCCCTCCAATCCAAGCCTAGTTACATATATATATATATATTATATATAACACCTAACCAAGAAAACAATCTCACCCAACAAAACAACTTACACAAAAGTTAATTAATTTTAAACTACACCTAGTAAAACTAATTCAAATTTTTCCCAATTTCTTCATTCAATCTCAGATCTATATTTTTATAAAATTAAACCTAAACTATAACAATATCACCCTAACTATCTTGGTATCTCTTTCAACTCTCACAAACAAAACTCCCAAACTCTATCATATTACATGGGGGCTCCGGTAGTTACTACGACTATTAAAAATCCGAAAAATTGAATATACGTGCGTATGATCAACGCCTAAAATGAAACGTGACATTGAAAACTTTATACACAAGAAACGAGAATCGCGAAATAAAATTACAAGCTCCCTACTCTATGCAAATTAATTATTTACCACACAATTCTCTTCTTACTAGGCACTTTACACATTTATCCCAAACCAATTTATTCAATTCGAATTTCTATTTTAACTAATGCCTGTGTGAAACGAAGATCACGGCTTAAAATTATTAACACCTTACTATACAAACACATTCATCTTATTTAACAAATTTTAATTAATTTTTTTTTTATTTGTCGCCAAAAGAGCAAAAACCCACCAAATATCACTGAAAGATCCTATAATACACTAAATCTAACACTTCTTAATTAACCTGAAAAGTAAATGGAGCAGCTAACAGAAGCAGAACTCCCACAATTAACAAAAATGGAGCAGCTAAAAAAAGCTTAACTCCAAAAAAATAAAAAAAATGGAGCAGCTAAAAAAAGCATAACTCCCAAAAATAACAAAAAATGGAGCAGCTAAAAAAGCATAACTCCCAAAAATAACAAAAAATGGAGCAGCTAAAAAAGCATAACTCCCAAAAATAAAAACACAACAAACACAATACCTGTATTTCAGCAACACTTAAACTTTTCACCGGCTGCGCCAAATTGTCATGCCCCTGGAGCAATCGAATTAACGAATCCAATAATTAAAAGCGATACTCGAATTTCTTTTAACACAGTTTCTTTATTAAACCATAAACCAAACTGACCTATCTTAATAATTCTAAAAGCAAAACCAATCTGAACCGAACTGTAACTTGATATCGCCATGAGTGATAAGTTTGTTCTACCGGTTGCAGCACCTGAGTCGCTCAGTAGTAAACAATCGCTTTACATAACAATTACCATGCTAGGTTAATTGTTATTGTAATAGTCGATTGCTCCACTGAGCGCTCATCGCAGCCAGCTGTTGAGCTAATCAGCAAAATAACCGACAGTTGCAGAACAGTACAATGCGACGTTACTGTTTAGCAATTGCTAATTATTTCACTAAAATGCGCCCTTGGCTGCTGGAAGAATCTTCCGTATATTGGGCCATAACATCCATACGAGAGATATGTTCAAGGTCCTTAAGGCGATCAACGTCCCTACAGCTGCAGGTCCTGATAGTTTCAAGCCCCCGTTGAATAAAGCATGTGCCTAATTCTTGGCTAAAGTTCTGCGAAAACTATTCTACTTGTCTTATTCGATAGGAAAATTTCCAATTGCTTGGAACCTACCTCACGTTCAGCCTATTCCCAAGAAAGGAAAGGGTAGCGATCCCTCAAATTATCCACCAATTACAATCACTACGATTCTTCAAAAGGTTTTTGAATCTATCATTAACTCCAAATTGATGAAGTATCTAGAAACTAAATAAACCCACAGCGATCGCCAATATGGATTTCCTTTTTCTGACGTTTCTTATGGTACCTTGAAGTCGTAGTCTTCTCAGTTGTGGTGAGTCCAAGATCGTTGCCTTACATGTTTCATAGTGTCTGGAATTCAGCCCATTTAGCCCAAATAGAAGCACCTGGCCTCTATCGTCCTCTGCTATTATGAATGTAAAGTGTCTTATCTTGGCGCTTAATACGGATTATATTAGATGGCGTTACATCTCAATCTCAGCCAATAAATTCCGGGGTGCCTCAGGGCTCTATTATCTTTCCATCTCAATATTCATTAATGATCTGCTTTCCCTTACTTTTAATCCCATCCAGTGTTTTGCCGATGCTAGTTCCTTGGTTTCGCTTACTCCTTTGACAATCTTGCAGGCTACAGAGGATATGTCACAACTGTCAAACCGGATTGCTTGATTAGATCCTTGAATAAGAATCTTGATAATATCCTCACTTGGAGAAAACCGAATCGCATCGAGTTCAGTACATCTAAGTTCCAAAGCTGTACCATCTCTTTAAAACAAGACCATAATTTGTCCACTCCCGTTTCTTTTGATGGAGTGTTATAGTTCTTTCGACAGTGCTTGATAATTAATTGTTTCTTCCACTTTTAATAACTTTAGTTATATTAAACACAACACAAGGGTTTATAACGATGGGCTTATGATTTATTGAAATCCGTTATATTTTTCTGCTTTATATTTATTGATTTTTGTAAATTTACTTACGTAAAGGTTTATAGTTAATCCTATTTCTACGTTTACATATTTAGTCTGTTATGCATCACCATATATCCTATTTTCCGTCACTTCACTTTTGCTAATAACTCCAACTGGCTAACTAATTATCAAACACTTAATTACATTCCAATTTCCTACGATTAAGACCTACTTAAGAAAACACTTTTCATAGCTTTTCTTAAACTGCTCACATTTAAACCAGTGCACTACGTACGGTACTTTCTTTTCTGTTTATTGGAAACTCCAACTTGTTAATTAGTTGTCAAAACTTAATTTCGTTCTAATTTCCTACGTTTTAGATTTTTCTTTTCATTGCGCGCGGACCCGTTCGACCACCAGACCAACAGCTCAACTCTTATTTTCAAACTCTACTCGCTTTTTAATTTTTTGCCGAACCGCCGTATTTTAAGTCAAAAATCCAACTCAACTCTTGATCACCTTCATCGTGATCAAGAGCCGTTGTTCAGGATAGAAAATACTCAATTGCATTTTCTTATCCTGAGAAAATTTTACTTTTTAATTCTGGACTTGTTCAAACATGTCTAGGATTATTCGCGTTGGACAAATGGCTTCAAAAATGTAATCTTACACTTTTAAAAACATCAGCCACCGTCCCGTCGTCTGAAAATCGCGGCGCGCATATACATACAATGCATTTATGCGGCGCGCATTTCTTATCGTGTAAGCTTTTTATCGTAATATGTATGTACGTATGTACATACATGTTGAACTTTTTCGCGGCAAATTGTACTGAAGGTACGATTTGCTTTTTGATTTATTTTTTAATTAAATTGTTGAAATGACAAATTTTGATGAAGGCAAAATGGGGTTGTAAACTGAAACTTTTGTTTTTCCCAAGTCGTTTTATGGGAAAATTTTTATGAGTTGCTTGGAATGTGAAGGAAATTGCTGATGCAATTTTCTTCACCCTTTTGGGAAGATAAACTAATCATTTTATACATGACTGCCCAGATGGCCTAGTAGCCGTGCCGTGGGCCTATTACATTAGTTGATAGTTAAGATAGATTTAAGGTTTTGATCTATGTAATTACAACTAATGACAATAAATTAAATTAAATTAAATTTTATACATGATTAGTTTATTGGAATTTATGATTTATGATTTTCTTTTTAAATGCCCAACTTAGGTTTTTCAGATATATAGGGCTTACTAATTATATTTTGGAAAACTTTACATGTTAGGTCTTACGGTTTTATATCTCTATCTCTACATATTTATACATATATGTACATATGGTACATATATGTACCTAGGTTTTTTATACATAACAGGAGCACTTCCTGACGCCACACCGTCTTTATGCATTCTTGACATTAATATTTGCAGTATGTTAAGCTGAACAGATCACAACTTCTCTGTTGCCAAATAAGCATCGAAATATCTTGAATTTCTGAAAAGGTGTAAGAAATATTTCACCCCATCGCTTCTAGCCCTCCTCTACAAGTCCTACATCAGACCTAGAATGGAACACAATTTCAATATGTAGGTCGGAGCTGATTGCAGACCCTTAGCTTTATTGGATATTGTCTAAAAGAGAGCCTTCAGCTCATTGGCGATGTGGAAAAAACTTGTTATATGGACTCACTCGAGCACCGCCACAATGTTTGTTGCGTTTCGCTCCCGCAAGTCGCGCACATTCTTTTACCCTTAAAAATACTTTCAGCCGCAGTGTAAAATTCCGTGATTATATCTTATCCAGAACTTTGCGAACGTGCAACAGACTACCATCTTCTATCTTTCCTCCGGCATGCAATCTGCGAAAGTTTAAGGGTGACATACATCGGCACCTTCGCCACTCTTTTCACGTTCCCTAATTCCTTTCTTTATCATCTTCTTGCCTTGCTGTGCTTTGCATCATATTTCATAGGATATCTCCTGATCTTGGCTTAATAATATAAAAGCAAAAGGAGTCACACTTTCTTAACACGCTGACGAAGTTATATACGTGTACACGGTGTGTATTGCATCTGTTCTGTGACTGCTATTTTAAATAAATGTAAACATTTAGTTTCTGTAGTTTACAAAAATACAATTTATGATGATTCGTGAATTTGAATAAAATAAATTTCCCTAGTGTTACTAACTAAAATGGATGATTTAGAAGTTTTACACTTCCACCATTTACAAACCAAAACAAAATAATAATCTAACATCCCCTTCGACTTTTCGGAGTGGCAAAGAACCTTGAGCAACTTTATTCATTGTGAGTGGTAGCCACTTGCTAATTTGTTCGACTCGTATCTTTTAAATGATAAACTTTGTGCATTCGACATTTGCGAGTGGAGGCGAGTGTCTTCAAACTTTTGTACAGTTTTCAGCATATACCATTTTGCGCCCCCTCACAGGAATCCTGGATCCGCTATTGACCTGGTGACGGACGGACGGACTACAAAGTCTGAGTAATAGGGTTCCCGTTGTTATCCTTTGTGTACGGAACCCTAAAAGCATAATTGGTCTAAGATCAGTTCTAATGACGATCTAAATAATTGTTTGGTAACGCTACTTAGGGGTTGACCAATTTTTGCCCATTTTCTAACTTTTTGGGCTAGCACATACCGACGCCGTGGCGGTACCGGTAGAGATGGTGGTGGCGGTGAAATGCACTCTATTGAAATGATTTCGAGCGTTCACACCGAACGCGGTGGCGGTGGCGGTAAGTTGCTGCATGTTGCACTCTTACCGCCACCGCGATGGCGAAACTCATTTCAGTTGAAACAGTGCTGTCATTGCAATAAGTGAAGAACTGATTTCAGTAGTATAATTAACTAATGACTTCTCACAGCCAGAATACCGTGTTATTATAAAAATAAAATATGGGACCAAATATGGATCACCTTAAAATAAAATGGTAAGAATACAGTGCATAGACGTTTTTATTTATTTGAAAATTAAAATAATTGATTAAAATAATTTATAAATCTTTGGCGAATTTCTTCGGCATAGTTTGAAGCTCTTCTTGCATAATTTGCTAAATTGTATAAGGCCGTTGTTGTAGATTCTGGACCATCAAGATTGCTATATAACTGTGTAGGATCTCCGGATCTAAAACTGTGTCCAACAGTTTTGTTTGAATCCCCATTTAATATCTGAAATAAATATACTTTCAGTGAGGATTTAAAATCAAAATGGAAAAATTTGCGAGACAATTATGCGAAACATCTACGGTCTCAAAAAAAAAAACCATAACGGGCAAGTTACAGTAGGGGTTCATCTAATAAATTATGGCCATGGGCCTAACAAGTGAAATTTTTAAAACCATATTTAAAATTCGCGCGCACACATTCAAATGTTCGTAATGATGATGAATCAGAAACCTAATTTGAAAATAGAGATCAGCTTTCACCGGATGATGAAAATACTTTACCAAATACGCAACAATCCACGGTATATTTCCCTTCCACTTCTACTGCAGAAGGATTTCGCCAGCCGGAAGAATCTGTTTCGAACAAAACTTCTTCGTCTTCTTCTAGAAAAAGGAAACAAACAGGAGCAGAACCCTCTCAACCTTCTCCAGTGCAAAAACTCTTAGCATATTTGGAAAAAAAAGACTGCCACACCGACTGGTTGTTATGATGACATTGATCTCATTTGCTTGGGTTATACCAAAACAATAAAAAAAATTTCCCCGATACGGCAAGCAGAAACAAAATTGAAAATTGCTCGGAATTCAATGCAAGAAGAGTTAAAGCATCAGTTGGAGGGAAATAATACAGCCCCTGAGGCCAGAGCCGTTTCTTCTTCAAACAATTCAATTGACTATTCTTATTCTAATTCAGCAGCAGCTGAAAAACATGGATTCAATTTCACGGCTTTGTATCGGTGAAAGAAGAAAAGGGAAAAGTCCAAGGAAGAGAGTGTAGTTCTGTTTCGATGCGCTATGCACCCCACAACAGGTGTTTAATGAACTACAGGAGAAGGCCTTAGCGAAATTCTTGATAATATGTGCTGATACTTACTTTGGATTCTCTAAAAGGGAGGTAACAAAATTTGAATATGAATTGGGCAAAGTATATAACCTGAAAAGACCAAGCCCCTGGCAAATAAATGAATTAGCTGCTGAAGATTGGTTCAGAGCTTTTATGGCGAGAAACCCACAGTTGTCTATGAGAGCTGCTCAAGCCACGAGTTTAACAAGAGCTACTAGTTGCAACCGAACAAATGTGGACGCATTTTACGATATCTTGCAAATAGCTATGGATCGCCACCACTTTGAGCCCCAAGATATTTATAATGTCGATTAAACCGGCATAACGACGGTCCAGAAGCCGGATAGAGTTGTGGCGCGACGGGGAACAAGACAAGTTGGCTCAGTAATATCAGCAAATGCTACAGGAAATGCATATCCTTCTTTGTTTGTATTTCGTCGCGTCCGATTCCAGGATCACTTCATAGGAGATGGACCCGTGGGTGCAGTGGGCACTAGTAATCCTTCAGGATGGATGCAAGACGAAGTGTTTCTCTTATTTTTAAAACATTTTAAAAAACATACCAATGCTTCGCCTGTCCACAAAGTATTGCTGGTTCTGGACAGCAACTCGTCACTTATCCATATTAACCGTCTTGACTTTTCTAAAGAAAACGGCATTGCGTTACTGTCGTACCCATCACATTGCTCCCTCAAACTCCAGCCATTAGACAGATTTTGTTATGGACCATTCAAAAAAGAAATAAATTCTAGTTGTGACGCTTGGAAGCGAAGTAATCCTGGAAAAACAATGAGCATATATGACATATGTAGCATTGTGACTACAGCTATTCCTCGAGCTCTGAACCAAAATAATATTCAAGCTGGATTAAAAAGAAACTGGAATTTATCCGTTTAACAGAAGTATTTTGTCTGATCTTGATTTTGCTCCGTCTTATGTGACTGACCGCCAAATCCAAACGACACAAATAATGAAAATGACAATCAAAACTTGAATCCAACAGTGAATGACAAATCAAATAACGACAATAATCACCAAGAAGCAGGAAGTGATCGTGAGTCAGCTAATGTTGAAGCAGAAGAACTTAGTGCTGAAATCAATCAACTCATCAACCCTACTTTTGTTGAATCTAACGCAGATGAAACCTATGCAAATGTTCAATTTGACCATTCTCAACCATCTACAAGCTGTCAACATGCCTTTTCACCTAAAGTGGTCAAACCTTATCCTAAAGCTAAACCAAGAAAGCGCTTAAGGCTGAATAAATTTGTAAGCATTTTGTTCCCCCGTATTATTTTTCTCTCCCCCTAAGAACTTTTTCATGTATACGACCATTTTTATTAGTTTTCGTAAATACTTTCATAACATTAAAATTGAGACTCTTGTAATGGAATAAAATGTATTTCTACACGTTTATTTTTACACGAGAATGAAGATTGAGGTGATTTTATTCAGTAGCCCAAAAATTGGAGAGATCCCGTAAGTAGTTTATTTTATAAAAATCAATTTGTAAACCTCTATCTAAATCTATTCCAACTCGATTTTTAACTTGACAGCAGAAAGCAGTTCGGTTGATGTCTTATCATCTTACATGCAAGATCATTTAAAAAATGGCAAAAGTCTTGTGTATATTGGAAAATTATAGCAATAAAGGAAGTAGCAGAATGATAAAGACCCAAGAAAAAATGAAAAGGAAGGTGTTGGTAAATGATGTAATGCAAATGATCCCAGAAAATCTCATTTTCCCAGAGTAAATTTATCAAATTTCCTCAAGCATTTCTTTTCCGCCATCTTGAAAACTATATAATGTCAAATTACTATCACCTCAGCTGCCAGCAAGTTCTCTGAAAGCTGAGAGGTTACACGTGCAAGAAATATGGCAGTGCAGCTTGCATGCAAGCTGTAGTATTACGTGTAACCCTCGGTTAACAAAGGTAGAAAAAAGAGAAAATCGACAATGCACACAGATATGCCTGAAAGAGAAGTTATTAGAAAAGAAACTAAACAAAATACTCGCAAAAAATAGGCTGAGCATGTTAAAAAGAATCTTAACAAGAAACCCAAAGATAAGAGCGAGAAGAACAGGGAAAAAAAATTTCTTCAGAGGATGCTGGGTTTCTGTGGAAAGGTATAGCCACCGCGCCATGAACAAAGTCGAAAGAAGAGAGCAATGGCAGGCGACATCCAAAGTCTTCTTACCTTGTCTTACCGCAGGAGTTTTTCATATAAAAGTTGCTTGTTCAAACGCTATAATGTGCATAAATTTGTTGTACATGCTATTTTTTTTTAAACTATTAGAAAGAAAACATATTTGGCTGCAATTTGGTTTAACTTCATTTTGCTGTGGAAGCAGTTTTGGGCTTTAGGACCTGTTTAAAATGAAATTTTAGTTTTTCCTCCGCCATGACGAGTATACAAAAAGCAGTGAGAGTGAGCTCTAACTGCATATTTTACCCGGCCAAAACCCTCGAGAATTCTTCACAAGCCATGAAACTGACTCCCTCCCTACCACATGCGAGGCCCATCGGAGTCTTTACATTCTAAAATATTTGCAGTGCTGTTAAGTAGTTACACTATGTTCATTCTGGATCACTTTTTTTAGCCTCCAGGATTTCGCCACAGATGGTGCCACCGTCGCTAGGTGGTTTGAGTCCATACTAAATGTGGGTTTGTGTCTTAGCTTTATGAGTTTGTGTCTTGTATGTTGGGGATACGAGATCAATTGGGGGGATACGAGACCACTTTCAGCACTCTCCAGCATAGGGAAATAGCATAGGACTTCGATTTTGTTGCTGGAGTTCGCTTATTTTTCATCTCGAGTCTTGGGGATACGAGACCACTTTGGGGATACGAGACCACTTTTAGCACTCTCCAGCATAGGGAATTAACATAGGATTTCGATTTTGTTTCTGGAGTTCTCTTATTTTTCATCTCGGACTCGTAGCCTCTAAGTTGACATTAAATTTTTCATCTCGAGTTTTGGGGATACGAGATCACTTTCAGTACTATGCAGCAACTGCGCCCTAGCGGCATTAGCCGATACTACCAGCATGATCCGGTGTGTCTTGACTGTTCTGGTTTATGTCTTGGATGCACCATTGAGTCTTGACTGCACCCTAGCGAGATTAGCCGGTACTATCGGGATGTGTCATTTGGTCTTGACTGCGCCCTAGCGTCATTAGCCGGTACTACCAGCATGCTCCGGTACTACGGTTTTCTTGTGTGTGTGTGTGTGTGTATGTGTCATTTGGTCTTGACTACACCCTAACTGCATTAGCCGATACTACCAGCATGCTCCGGTACTACGGCTTTCTTGGATGTGTGGTACGATTCTCTTGGATATGTGGAATTTTTTGCTTCACGTTTGGCCCACACGTGGCAGCATGCTACGGTTTTGGGAAGTTTTTTGCTTCACTTTTGTGGATGTGTGGTGCGCCTAAATGTTAGCTTTTGTTGTTTTCAAGTGTTGCGCCTGGTTTTGAATTAATATTAGTAATAATTGATTTTTCTTGAGCGCCTAAATGTAGGCTTTTGGTTTTGAACTAATAATTAAAGTTAATAGTAGGAAATTTTTGTCCATGCCAATGGATTCTAGAGGGGCGGTATGTGGGGTGGATAATAAAGATAGGGAGGGGGGGGGGGGTAATGAAATTTTCATTAGAAATCCTCTACGGGCTCTGGTTTTCGAGATATTAGCGTATTAATGTTTCAAGTTATTTTTGCTCATGGAAATGGATTCTTGGCGGTGTGGAGTGGGAGTTTTCATCAGAAATCCTCTACGGGCTTTGGTTTTCGAGATATTAGCGACATCTGTTTGGGCGCAAACGCCATTTCTTGAGTAAGGTTCCCTAGCGGCCTTAGCCGGAACTACCAGAATGCCTTGGTTTTGCTGTTTTCTTCTATTAGCGGGAGAGTTCTAGATATCGGCATGACGTCATCATGGTTTTGCTGCACCTAAATAAGCTTTCTTAGCAGGGAAGTTGTAGATATCAGCATCATTCGAATTTCACAACATGACATCACCATGAACAGATTCTAGAAGATGTCAGTGAGACATTAGCCCATACGTATCGACATCTGTTTGGGCGCAAACGCCATTTCTTGAGTAAGGTACCCTAGCGGCCTTAGCCGGAACTACCAGCATGCCTTGGTTCTGGAGTCCATAATGTGAGTTTGTGTATTGATGGTACTGGTTTATGTCTTGGATGCACCATTGGCTCTTGACTGTACTGGATCCACCATCGGCTTTTGGCTGTACTGGATTATGTCTTAGATGCACCATTGGGTCTTGGATACACCATTGTGTGGTTGCCTGAGCTGCATTTGCGGATACTAGCAGCATGCCTTGGTTTTGCTGTTTTCTTTAGAGTGGAAGTTTTAGATATCAGCATGACCTCATGATGCCGCCTTGGTTCTGCTGTAGAGAAATGGGAAGAGCCTGTGCTACATGTTGGAAGGATGAATATGGTTTCTTGATGATTGATAAGGACAGCTCATTAAACAACGGACGCTACCGTAAAGCATTTGATACCTTCATTAAAGATTTGATACCTTCATTGTACTAGCGAGAAGCTCTAAAAACGGGAAGGATTGAAGCAGAAGCTCAACTTGAAGAAACCTCTAAGCAATCACTAAACCCCTAAAAGAGTTTGTTAGAAGAGTGCAAGATGACTTGAATTTGAAACATATCAATAATGATCATGTGAATACAGACATGAAGTTTATTACATTTCGAAGAGCCTGTGCTACATGTTGGAAGGAGTAATATGGTTTCTTGAATATTGATAAGGACAGCTCATTAAACAAGGACGCTACCGTAAAGGATTTGATACCTTCATTGTACTATAAAAGGATGAAACATGCAAAATATTCATAAGTCGAAGTTGTAACTCAGCCGACAGCACACCGAATCACGCAAACTCTTGGGGAGAACCAGTCAATTTAAGTGATTCAAAGTGTTAGTGTTGAATAAAAAAAATTAAAAATGTCTATCACATTATTAAATGAAAGTTGTTCATTAATTAAAAAATTGCGAGTAGATGTGTTGAAGTGTTTAAGTGATGCAAATTTTGTGAATAAAAACAATATTATTAAAGAGTGCAACAGAAACATTCGTAAATATCAAGCAGTATTTCGAAAGTGTAATAAGAATGCTAGAAAACGACATTTGGACAGCTGTATTGCTCAAATTAAATCGTTGAGATTGTTAATCAAAGCTCCCCATCGAGGTGGTGGAATTAATCAACGAGTAATAAGAAGTGATTTTGTTAAGTGGGAAGAAATAAAAACAGCATTCGTAGGTAGAATTAGGGCAGGTGTTATCGTAAATATAAGCCACCTATATCCTAAGCTGTTTATGCAAGATGCTTCCAAATTACTTGCTCGCCGCATTAAGAATACATTAAAACAACAATACAATATTAAAGTTGCTACAACGTTTTGCGGTGAGTTTATTAAAGAAACTGGTGATAATGAAGTTATTAAAGACATTAAGTACTTCCAAGTAAGAACTGCCCCAATCAGTGTGGAGGATAATTTGAATGAGTGGTATAAATTAAATATATACGACCCAATACTCACTCAACTAGAAGAGTTTCAAGAGAAAGATAGTGGTTGGGCTCTGCATTCTATAATACATTTAGCGGTGCATATCAACAAGTTTGAGCCGATTCGGGGATCATTTTATATACCTCTGCCATAGGAGATTGCTTTAAAGCAAGCTTGCATTAATGTGAAAAATAATGATGAAGCATGCTTCGCGTGGGCAATAACATCAGCGCTATATCCTGTAAATATTAACACCAATAGGATCTCATCATATCCACATTATTCTACTGTGCTAAATTTAACTGGAATAACATTTCCCATGACGCTTAAGCAAATAACGCAATTTGAAGGCCAGAACGATTTATCAATAAACGTGTTCATCCTAGAGAAAGAGCGTTTCTTCACCACAGTTCTAGTTAGACTTACGAAACACAAGATGGAGCAACATGTAAATCTCTTAATGCTGCAAGATGACTATGACCAGGCTGATGATGACGAAGATCATATGGATGATGATGACGATGATGATGATGACGCCAGCAGATATCATTTCTGCTGGATTAAAGATCTTTCCCGACTCATATCGAAGCAAACTTCGAAAAATCATGCTAAAAGGCATATATGCGACAGATGTTTGCTCTACTTTTACTCTGAAGAAAAATTAGCATCACACACTCCCGAATGCGAGGAGCAAAATGATTGCAGGATTATGTTTCCCTCAGAGGAAAAGAAATGGTTGGAATATAAGAATTATAACCATAAGAATCCAGTCCCGTTTTGTATGTATGCTGATCTTGAATCAATATTGAAGCCGATTCAGGGAAACGATCAAAATACACAGCGAATCCAGGAACATGAAGTTCACAGCATAGCATTCTATTTGCACTGCAAACATGATGCTAAGCTCTCATATTACAGAGCATATCGAGGCAAGGACTGTCAAAAACGGTTTGCATTAGAATTGCAAAAGATTGCATCCATAGCTGTACAGGAGAAGCTTAACATCAGGCCAATGCAACTCCTGACTAAAGAGGAACGGCGTTCACATATCGAAAATATTTGCTGCCATATATGTGAAAAAACGTTTACCGATGAGGAACGAGTCCGAGATCATTGCCACTTAACAGGTAAATACTGACAATCATAATTCAATTCATTTTTTCATAAATTCTTTTAACAGGAAAATACCGAGGGCCAGCGCACAATGCATGCAATCTGATTACCAAGATTGCTCCATTGTTCCAGTCATTTTTCACAATTTATCTGGTTATGATGCTCACTTCATTATTAAGGATATAGCTACATCTATTCCTGGGAAAGTGGATCTCCTACCAATAAACGAGGAAAGATATTTCTCGTTCACCAAGCACATGGATGGCAGCTACATAAAATTCAGATTCATCGATTCCTTCCGTTTTATGGCTGAATCTTTAAATAAACTATCATCATTGCTGCCAATAGATAAACTAAACACTACAAGATCAGTATGGTCGGGATTGGATGATGACACTATCAAACTTCTTACACGCAAGCGTGTCTTCCCATATGATTTTATTGATGACTGGGATAAATTGGATTTCCGGAACTTGCCAACACAGGAAGCGTTCTACAATAAACTGACTGACAGTGCTATATCCCCTGATGACTACAATCATGCTGAAGAGGTCTGGCGAAACTTTGAAATACAAACACTTAGTGAATATTCAGATCTATACCTTAAGACTGATGTTCTCCTATTGGCCGATGTGTTTGAGATAGGGTTGGGAATCCCGGGATCCCGGGATCCCGAAACCCCGGGATCCCGCAGTTTTTAACAATTTCAAAATCCCGGGATCGAGCACTTAATCCCGGGATTTGAATATTTAAGCTTAAATAAAAAACTGCTTACGGTTTCCTGAAAAATTCTAGAAAAAATCGGATTTGGTTGAACAGTTTCAAATTTAAATTCTTGGAATTTTTTTTAATACAAATTCTAAATATTTAAAAATTTAAAAATTTCAAGCTCTAGGCAGGGTTTGAAAGCAATAGAAGACAGCAAACGCAGCACATAAAATATGCTTATACTTGCTATGCTCCCGCAAAAAATTATTTTGGAACTGCTATGCTTGCTGCTGTTATTCGAAATTTCACTGCTGGGTATGCTGGGCTATTTCAAGTGCATTTGAATTCTGGTCATAGGTATGAAGGAAACCAATGTGATGTTACTGAGGTCAATTGTGGTCCAGTGGTCAAGAAGGTGCGAAAATTGATAGTAATGTTCAGACGATCGCCAACAAAAAGCGATGTCTTGCAGAAGTATGTTGCTGCTGAATTTGGGAAGCAAATAACTCTAATAAAAGACTGCAAGACTATGTAGGTGGAACAGGCTTTTGTCAATGCTGGAACGCGTCTATTTATTAAAAAATTGTATACAAAAAGCATTGATAGACATATGTCCACCTGAAGAAGAATCTTTTGCTTTATCCAATGATGAGATTAAAATGGTATCCGCCATCATTAGTGCTCTAGTCCCAGTAAAAGCAACATTTGACGTCCTTTGCCGTCGGGATGCTAATCTGTTCACAGCCGATGTTGCCATAACTTTTATGTTAAAAAAAACTTAAAGATGCTAACAACGTTATAAGTCAAAATTTGCATTCAGCTCTTATTCTTCGGATGCAACAAAGACGAACAGATATCAGTGGGGTACTTCAGTATCTGCACAATGGTAGAACAAACGATCAGTCCGAATCCGAAATAGACTTCGTAACAGTTCCTTCTTCCATAAAATGTCGCAAATTAATAGTTGAGTTACTCGAAAGATAGACGCTTCAAATCCAGCTATATCACTAACATTTCATGAGTCCGAAATTATACCTACTGTGTCAAATGAGGCACCTCTCGCAATTGTTTCAGATTCTTCTGAGCTTCCATCTGAATCTCTTTCTTGTTCTCTTGAAGAACCTTTAAGTATTTCAGACGAGCTCAATAAAGCTAAAAAAAAGAACATTTGCCGAGGATAGCAATTCGATGTGAGACGAAATGCTCTTATTTGAGAATGGAGGAACCCGTGGTGACATTTTGCAAAGAGCATACGATTTTTTAATGAGTATTAAGCCAACCAGTGTAGAATCTGAACGTGCTTTTTCTGCGGCTGGATTGTTTGCAACTAAAATAAGAAGTCGTTTGTACGATGAAACTTTGGATGTGCTGTGCTTCCTCAAAACGTATTTTAAAAATAATAAAAAATAATTACGTATGAATGTTATATCTATAAAAACAATGAACTTTTCATAATTTAATTAAGAATGCATAATATTATAAAAACAATGAAATTCCTTATAATTTAATAAATTACTTTTTATTAACCTATTTTTGAATGCGTCATGTCATTAATTATGTTGAAATAATATGTTAATATCTTTCAAGAACAAATATTGGAAAATCCCGGGACTAATCCCGGGATCTCGGGACTAGGTAAATGCAATCCCGAAATCCCGGGATTGAAAATATAGCACGGGATTGCCAACCCTAGTTTGAGAACTTTCGAGAAGTGTGCATGAAGACATACAATTTAGATCCAGCACCTTATTACACCATGCCAGGCCTAACATGGGATGCTATGCTAAAATACACTAATGTGAAATTAGAGCTGATAACCGACGTAGATATACTGCTATTCATAGAGAGAGGCATTCGAGGTGGTATAAGTCAATGTTCGAACAGAGATAGTAAAGCCAATAACAAATATATGGATGATTTTAAGCCTGACGAGAAAGAGAAATACTTGATGTATTATGATGTGAATAACCTTTATGGATGGGCCATGTCACAGCATTTACCAACCGGAGGATTCAAATGGGTTGATGTTCCCAATATTGACGTTTCCGAAATTCCTGATGATTCTCCAACTGGATACATATTCGAAGTCGACTTGGATTATTCTCAACATCAATATGATAAGCATAAGGACTTACCGTTTTGCTCTGAGCATGCAGCACCACCTGGAGCAAAATTAGAAAAGCTTCTGACAACATTACATCCAAAAATTAAATATGTTATACACTACCGAAATTTGAAGCAATGCTTATCACATGGACTCATCCTGAAAAAAGTGCACCGGGTACTTCAATTCGACCAATCAGCTTGGTTTAAACCATATATTGACTTAAATACCACCAAACGGTTGCAGGCTACAAGCGATCATGAGAAGGACAGCTATAAGAAGATGAATAATGCAGCTTTTGGTAAGACCATGGCAAATGTACGCAAATATAGCGATATCAAGCTTTGCATGAAGTGGGAAGGTCGCTATGGTGCAAACGCTCGGATTGCGGCACCCAACTTCCACAGTGCAACGATATTTGATGAGAATTTAGTTGCTGTGGAATTAAGGCGACTCAAAATCTTATTCAATAAGCCGCTCTATATAGGAATGGCAGTTATGGAAATTTCGAAAATATTCCTCTACGATTTTCACTACAGTTTTATGCAGCGTGAGTATGGAGATAAATGTAAAGTCATGTATACTAATACAGATTCTCTAATATATGAAATTGAAGAGAAAAATTCATATGAGTTTATGGCTGAAAATATAAACAAATTTGATACAAGTGATTACCCAGAAGATAATGAATTCAATTTACCGCTCATGAATAAAAAGATTCCTGGGCTAATGAAGGATGAGCTGAATGGGAAAATCATGAGCGAATTTGTAGGCTTGCGGTCGAAAATGTACAGTCTGCGTATAAACGCTGGTAAAACTGTAAAAAAGCGAAAGGAGTAAACACTAATGTAGTCCAGAGGCATATCAGTCAAAAAAAGATTCCATTGAGTCCCTATGATAATAAGCGTTATATTATGAGCGGAGCGACGGACACTCTACCATGGGGACATTACTCTATTTCATCAGATCAACAATTAGCAGCCGCAGAAAGAATCTAAGTCAAGTGTAAATAATAAATGTATTATAGTTTTAGTTTCATTTATTCAAGTAATTTGTTTTAAACATGTATAATTGTAAAATAAAAAAGTATTGTAATTATAAATTTATTGTAATTGTATTATAGTTATAGTTGTTTTTCAAGAAATTATAAAACATCTTTGTTATTAATCCAAGAATTGTGTTTTAATGAAAATCCGAGCCATTTAACGTAACCTTTATCTCCACTCTTCTTTAAGATTTTCTCTACGAGATATAGGTTTGGGTGTTTAACTTTCAGCAGCTCCAGTTCATAAAAGCCTCCTGTGATTGGATTTCCTTGATAATCTTCTAGCCGATATGTGATGGGGTTTATGTTTTGAACTTTAATAATTTTAAAAATCTCAGCTGTCCAGTTTGGTGTATAGCCTTTCTCAAATATATGTATGCTTGTATTTGCTGATGCGTACAGGATCTCCAACTTTATACTTTGCAGGAATAACAATTTTTATATGATTGTATACAGTCTAAAGCAGTTGTTTCGCATTGGAAGCGTTAATATCACGTGGTCTCATTTTCGTAGTTCGATGTATTCTTGAGTTGTATTCAGTTAGCAGCGACTCAAAATCTTATTCAAAAAGCCTCTCTATATTGGAATGGTAGTTATGGAAATTTCATAGATATGCCGCTACGATTTCCACTACAGTTTTATGCTGCGTGAATTTGGAGATAAATGTAAAGTCATGTATACTGATACAGATTCTCTAATATATGAACTTGTAGAGAAAAATGCATATGAGTTCATGGTTGAAAATATACACAAATTTGATACAAGTGATTACCCAGAAGATAACGAGTTCGATTTACCCTTCATGAATAAAAAGATTCCTGGTCTAATGAAGGATGAGCTGAATGGCAAAATCATGAGCGAATTTGTTGGCTTGCGCTCGAAAATGTACAGTCTGCGTATAAACGACGGTAAAACTGTAAAGAAAGCAAAAAGAAAAAGGCTAATGTAGTCCAGAAGCATATCAATTTCGAAGACTACGTCGAATGCTTGAATAACAAGCGAATATTAACTGCCAATCAGAGCTCCATACGATCCCATAACCATAGCGTGTACACTGTCAGTCAAAAGAAGATCGTATTGAGTCCTTATGATAATAAGCGACATATTATGACCAGAATGACGGATACTCTACCATGGGGGCATTACTCCATTTCATCAGATAAGCAAGTGGCAACCAAACAGCTCTGATAACAGGTAAACAGCTTTCCAGACAGCTCTGATAACAGCTTCACAGCTTTTCAAACAGCTCTGATAACAGCTTAATAGCTTTTAAACAGCTCTGGTAACAGCTTAACAGCTTTCCAAACAGCCCTGATAACAGCTTAACAGCTTTTCAAACAGCTCTGATAACAGCTTAACAACTTTTAAACAGCTCTGATAACAGCTTAACAGCTTTCCAAACAGCTCTGATAACAGCTTCACAGCTTTTCAAACAGCTCTGATAACAGCTTAACAGCTTTCCAAACAGCTCTGATAACAGCTTAACAGCTCTCCAAACAGCTCTCATAACAGCTTAACAGCTTTTCAAACAGCTCTGATAACAGCTTAACCGCTTTTAAAGAGCTCTGATAACAGCTTATCCCCAAAACTCGAGATGAAAAACTTAATGTCAACTTAGAGGCTACGAGTCCGAAATGAAAAATAAGCGAACTCCAGAAACAAAATCGAAATCCTATGTTAATTCCCTATGCTGGAGAGTTCTACAAGTGGTCTCGTATCCCCAAGACTCGAGATGAAAAATAAGCGAACTCCAGCAACAAAATCGAAATCCTATGCTATTTCCCTATGCTGGAGAGTGCTGAGGGTGGTCTCGTATCCCCCAAATTGGTCTCGTATCCCCAACATCCAAGACACAAACCCATACATCTAAGACACCAACCCACATTTAGTATGGACTCAAACCACCTAGCGCCTTTGGCGCCATCTGTGGCGAAATCCTGGAGCCTAAAAAAAGTGATCCAGAATGAGCATAGTGTAACTACTCTGTTATGTCGTGTCCCAATGCAATCACTAAATAAAAACCAATATTAACCGGACAAAACTTTCTTTGAATAAAACAACACTCGAATTTCTTTACACGTTATAAATCTGTATTTACCACAAGCGTGACCTATCTTAACAATTAACAAGTAGTCCGAATCGAAACTTGACACTCTAAAGCAAAGTTAACTCGCGATTGAGAACTTAACGGCACTCGCCAGACCAGTCATTGGCCTTTTATGCTCCAATATTCGGAAGTAAGCTTTCGTTGCTCACAACGCAGAAGTGAACAAACGACAACAACCTTGTCGTTTCTTCTACCGGTTGCAAGTAAACAATCGCTTTACATAATAATTACAATGCGAGGTTAATTGTTATCGTAATCGTCGATTGCTCCACTAAGCGCTCATCGCAGCCAGCTGTTGAGCTAATCAGCGAAATAACCGGCAGTTGCAAAACAGTACCATGCAAGGTTACTGTTTAGCAATTGCTAATTATTTCTCTAAAATGCGCCCTTGGCTGCATGAAAAATCTTCGTCATATTGGGCCATAATACTTATGTAAAACTGACAAAAATTTAATATGAATAGCTCCTCCGCCCTAAACTACTATGCATACAGAAAAATGGTGTTCTGATAATCTTAAGCTTGTTTTTATTTTCCGAACCGTAATAAATTGTTCGTACCTATCCTAACAAAATTATTTAAAAACATTTATCTTCACCAAAATTCTCAGCTGAGTAATCATTGTAATGTCGCTATGCCGTCATGGGATGCCGTGGGCTGATGATATAGAATGTAGCTTCCTACAGATTCGGATTCCGCCTGCACATACACACATGCAATTATGACTCAGCTGAGAGGTCTTGGGCGGTAAGGTTACTTTGTAATCAAAACTATTCTGTATGGACTGACCAATGAGCTACCGCCCAATTACAGAACCGAAAAGATCCTCGCGAAAGAATTCGGCAAGCTTGTCAGCACAAGTGACATGTCAGTGGATGACACCAGAGTGCACGACACGAGTAAGTCGCCTATAGCTAATTTGTTTCAGAAAACCTTCTCGCTGATTGCAAAAAAACTAACTAACGCCCCACCCCCTCCCGGCCAACAACCACTCGGTTGAGCATCTGTGCTGTCAGTAGTCGCTACTCCAACGACTATGCTGTCTATGCCAGCGACTATTCGCTCAACCACCCAGAAACGGTAGTGTGTGCAGTTGAGTTCCCTTCTCTGAACTTCGTCACAAAAAGATACAATATTCTAAGATCCTCCATGTCAGGTGAGCTACGGGCCATCAAAATGACCATTGAGCTAGGAGCTTCACATACCAGTAAGAAATCCATCATCACCACGGACTCAAAAGCTGCATGTCTAGCTCTAATCACAGAAAGTTCAAACCACTATAAGAGCTCAATTTTTAATTTAATAGCCAGAAACTACTCTCGTACTTTTCGTATCCTCTGGCTCCCGAGTTACAGAGGCGTAGCCCTTAACGAGCTGGGAGACAAGAAGGCAAAACTAGCCGCAACATCAAAGCAGGTCTATGAGACCGCCCTTGCTCTTGAGGATGCCCTAATAATACTAATAAACTGCTCCATCCATAAAGATTGGGACGATGAATTCACAAGCATGTCATCTACCTGAGGTTAATTCTTCAAGGGTTTCTTCCCACTACCCCGCAAACCACACTGGCTCAACTGGAACTTTTCTCCCAAGGAGACCAGGTTCATCAATAGGCTCTATGCTGGCTACAGGTACGACGCCATGCTTTTCCAAACAATAGGTAAATCTGGCATACCGAACGTCATCGACCACAGCATACTGACTTTCCCCGGTTCAGTGCAATCAGAAGTAGCTTTCCCATCATTCTAGGCGTGAGTTCGCTGGAGTGATGACTGGAGCCCTTTTGCAGCACATTCAAGAAGATCACGCGCTTTGTTGCAGCCTCAGGACTGCTACAGGTATAACTAAGTTATTCAGTCAACACAACCATTTGATCCCCTCTAATAGCGTACTGCTCATAGAACTTCCTACTCCACTCCCAGTATAGTGCTCGTTCATCCCTATATGTTATGTGTCCTATATGCTCTGTCCACACTGCTTGGCCAGTAGTCATCGCACAACTACTACCTATCAAGAGCATCAATTAACGATAGCGTAATAGGAGTCGATAATGACGATATTGTAGATTCACCATGTCCATCACCTTCTAATTGTGCGGCATCTTTAACATCTCCAAAAGCTCCCCTTCCTCAAACTTTCAGTATTTTCCTATAAGAGTTCTGGATCATTTTGCTGTGATCCAGAACTCTTGGTGGTTTACGGGATGGAAACTTTCTTGGGAGAGGAGCGGAGGGTGCTTTCAGGTCTGATCCCTGGCTAAGTGCGGCTTATATAGGTGGTTGCCTAATTGTCGCGCCTAAATGTATGCAAAACTTTGTGATACTTCACTAAAGTGTCGCCATCTGTGGGAACTGTGGCAGCTTTTTGTGAAACCTAAAGTTTGCGGGGGAGCTTTTGAACGTTTTGTTTCAGCAGTGTAAGTTTATAATTAAAATAAAAGCACACGCATACAGATACAAAAAAGACGGGTTTTTTCACTATAGTCTCAAGTATTCACCTAATTATGTAGACTCTAAATATAACCACATTTCCACTGGATCTTCACCCCATCAGGAGATACCACCCTTTAAAGTTGCTATATTTTGCTGTATGACTCAGCATTTTTTTATTGTAAGATTTTTTAACAGGCGATGAATTTAATTAAGTCAACACACAGACTCACACACACACTACGTCATACTAAGACACTTTCTACAAGGCGATGTTTGGTGTAATACTGTTATGAAATTCGCAACAACAACAACTAATATAGGTAGATACCTATGTTGACTTAGATAAGTATTGGAAATTAGTAAAAGCCAAATTTTTGGTCTTCAGGTGTAATGACATGACTGAACTTCTAATTTGATTCCATGCATAAACAAATTCGCACAGAGCCGAATAATGTAAAGAAACTCGAACAGGCCGATTAATAAAAGCGAATTCACACAAACGAATAATCTAAAGATATTCACACAGAGCCGGGTAAGGTCTGCAAGTTGAGGGTTTTATATTTTTAATGTAAGATTCCCAATTTCTTTAGATGAAAAAACAACAATAACAACAGATATTGTTCTGTAGGATAAGTTGTCTTAGATGAGTAGTAGAAGTTGTAATTGAAAATTTCTTTTGCTGAATAAAACAATAACAACAACTGTAACGTAAGCTATGGATTAAAAGCTTTGATGATATCAATCTGTAGGTATCTTTTATAAACAAGAATGATCATGTTATAATAAGTGATATCTAAAAATAGATCACGGGTGCTTGGGATGGTAAGAAACATGAAAGCATAAGATTAGATTTGTTAAGGGGTGTATAGGCGTTCGCCTCGCTATCACTGCCACCTGAAAGATCTATTGTGAGTCCCCGTTGCATTTACTCCCTTTCTAGGTTTAGACTGTTAATAAAGTCTAGAACCATTCTGGGATTAAGGTTCCACACGTAGGTTGGTGGAGGAAAAGCATGTTCGAGGTGGAATAGTCTCCGCCTATCCAATGCTTCGCAGTTGCAGAGCAAGTGCTCCGAAATTTCGTGAGCATCCTGGCAGAAACGGCATGATGAAGTCTCAGTCAAGCCCAGTAGATGAAAGCATTAGAAGTAATAGAAATGAAGCCTTATCAGAAAATTTTCGATGTAGGGTGTGTGTATTAAAAGGTCTTACACTTTATGAAACATTGTTTTTTAGTTTCATTCAAATTTTTTTTAACAAAAGTTTGCTTTTATTTTCAATAAAATTCCTTATTACAAAATATTTCTTATAGCACATTGTCCGATATGAACTACGCTGGATCGTCCATTTTGTTAGTCTCCGTTAGTTTTCACAATTGTATTCATCTTCTATGTGCATAATGATTTCATCTTCTCCAAGTATCTTCTGCATCCATTGTACTTTTTCAGCTCCTTATACATATGTATATGGACTTGTTTCGCAGCAGTGGTTCAACTATAGTGTATTGCTTACGATATGATATATAAGCCAATTTACTTACAGCTATCGGAGCATCGGTTTTGAGCTTCTTCCATGAGAGGAACGGTTGATACTGATGATCATAATATTATTGCATAAACTTTATATACATGTCATACAGCCAGGCGTATCTATTCTGGCCAAATTTCAGGTTCAAATCATTATATTGATATGATTCTGAGTTTAAATGAATTGTGACATCGGTGACTTCGCAGTGATCAAACTTGCTAGCATCCTTAGTTTTATTATTCTTTCGATCCGTTTGTAATGCTAAGAAGATAAATCGTGGTTTCTCCAGTTGAGTGGAAGTTTTAACTGATGTTTGAATAAAGAAAACTCTTGCTTGGCAGAAGATTCAAGTCCTGGTATGGTACAGAGATACGGATTTTATCGCTGTTTTTAAATGGAGCTAGAAACAGTGCATAGAAGTGGGTTTTGAATCTGGTAATGCTGTGATCGGAGTGAACGTATTGTGTTATATCAAATCGGCATCCACTGTGGCACGAAAACAACTATAATTGTACTACTGTACTATGACAGCACCACTCTACTGTTTCGTAGTCGCCGTGCCAAGAAAAGGCAAACACAGTAGTCGAGTACTGACGTGCAATCAATAAGACATTTTTTGTTTTTAGTTCGTAAAAGTAAAATAAAATATATAAAATCGCGAATCATTCTTTTTATTAATAAATCCTGGAGCCCATCGTCTCAAAGTTATTCCTGACAATTGCTTCAGTGTGTCTTAGCGTTAAGCGTATCGGCTGTAAATTTGCTGTATTTGCGGGTGTTAATGTAGGTCTTAACCGCTTCACGGCTGTCCGCTGACTAATGATATTGACTGGCCTGTATTTATCGTTATTGTGTATAAACATGCTGTGGTTGGTGATGGTTATTGTCTCTCCTCTGGAGTTTATTAAGTCACCGCCTTGGCCAAGGAGCTTCAATGTTGAGAGCTTATACGTTTGGCGTTAACAGCTAAATAGATTACATTTTTGGGAACCTCCAGTATTTTATACCCTGGTCCTACGTTCGGGGAGAATTCGTTATTTCGTTACTTGTGTTGTTGATGAACGATTCTAGTATTACATTCGATGCATACAGTATTTACTTTAATGATGTAGGTTGGCAACTCTAATGTATGCAGTGTATTAGCAAATAAGTTTCTGTTACAGCAGAGGAGCTATGGATCTCTTTTTTTCAAAAGGTATTTCTTCAGTTGCCTCAACTTCACTCTTCATCGTATTATTTTTGGATAACAGTTACGATCATTATCCTTTTCCCTTCCTTATCCAAGTATCCTTGTATATATTTTTTACATCTTTAACCCCATTAGATCCAACCAAACGGATATCTCAACAACCTCGTTCCCTACGTGAACCAGATTATTGGTCACGTCAGTATTGGGCATAGAGTTGTATGTTTGAAAGTGAGGGTAATGAGTTGATAATGACCTGATCCCAATTTCAATATAGATACATATATTTATAGTTAATAATTACAATGTTAATGACTATAGTAATTATATAAAAACTCTAGACATAAGTGACCTAAAATTACTGCTTTATAGCTCTGATAGGAACTGTAGTTGTAGGTTATATAATTGCCCAAGTAGTTTATGAGTTCCCTTGGTAGTTGGAGATTGGAAAGCTATCTCTATTTTATTTCTTGTAGTACGCTGCTCCAGTTGAGATGTCCAAGTTAACAATGCCGCTATCTTCCTTCCAAGGTTTTTTAGGCAGACTAACACACATAAATACTCATCTGAAGTGGCAAGTGTGTGGTATACTTGTTAAGATCCAACTCGTTTAGTGGTCTTTTGGGCACCGACTTTAGTAGTTTTTTGCTTGAGGCTGCAGATAGATTCCAAGTCCTGTTCTGTATGTCTTCAGGAACAGCCAGTTTCCTTCTTTACCAAACGCTATAGTTTCCGTTGCTTGGTTATGACGTTTGCTTTCTTCCACTTTTGCCTTTGCTGCACTGGCATAATTTATTGCTTTAGCTATTCCTACTGCACCTCCCGATAGTGCCCCTAATTCTGAAAGCCCAGCAAACAGCGGGATGAGGCACGGAAGTGCTCTACCAATCTTTGCTAGATAGATCACTCGTGGAGTTCTAATTGATTTCCTTTTTATTTTTACGACATCTTTAGCTGCACTAAGAGCTTATCTTGTAGCTTCCATCAAGTCTTTGGGCTTTTTGATTTTTAAAACCTATTGCGTATTTCGTATTGAGACCTATCCTCAGCTTAATTTTAACCTTCATAGCATTTGTTATAAGGCAGGCGTTGGCAAGTTCACTCAATCTTTCGTCCGTAGATTTTGCATGCGTCTTTTTAAGCCAATATTTTATAAGCTACATGGTGATCACTTGTATCTTTATGTCTAGAGTGTGCTATATCATGATCCTTGCAGCCTGCGTCCAGTGTATTACTGCCCGTATCTCCTCTCGCCAATCTTTCTTGTAACTTTGTTACTATGGTACTATGGACCAGGTACTGGTTTCCCGGTAGATGCAATTTGTTGGTGATCGAGTTTAATAGTCCTCTGCCCGCTTTCAAAGCTTTGCATCAACTGGAGCCTTTGTGATCTATCATCTTATAAGGTTCCGGTGACACTCCCGAAATGTAATATAAAAAGTTGTATTTATAGGAATCCCATTAGTCTTTAATATGCGGTTCATTAAGCAACAAGTGGCTTTATCTGTTCGAAATACTCATGCAGCTGTCACATGGGTGAAGAAGAAGCACAGCCCTCTATTGCCTAGTAGCATTGTAGCAATTGTGGAAAAACTAATGCTACAAACATCTCAATACATATATTCAAAACCTGTACATAAACCACAGTATGAATACTTGAAGCGAGTGATGACCCCATATTCGCATTGGGGTATTATACATTCTCATACAACTGTGACGTTCTACCACCAGAGGAAGCCAGATCACATTCGGTATTTATTTTTGATGATGTAGGATGTGAAAAGTAATATAATGTAGGTACGCGCATATTTTTGCATGGGGATCGCAAAGATATAGACAGCTTCTATCTCTGTCAAACATAACCCAAGCACTTAATACGTGGCAATGTTAATTTAATCATCTTATTCAAGCAAGATAACTTGCTTTTGAAGCATATTTATAATGATCATGTGAATACAGAAATGAAGTTCGATAAATTTCGAAGAGCCTGTGACGAGTCTTGGAAGGATGAATATGGATTCTTGATGATGAATAAGAAGAGTTCATTAAACAAAGCGCACTACCGTAAAGGATTTGATACCTTCATTGTATTATAAAATGGGAAGCCGTGCGAAATCTGCATAAGTTGAAGTTGTAACTCGGCAAGAAACATACCGAAACTAGTGAGCCTGTTAAATGATTTTATAAAAAATTACTAAGTGGATTAAAGCTGTTTGAAAAGTTGTTTAGCTGTTACCAGATCTGCTTAGCTGTGTTGTCCAGTTAATATCGAGCGCAGCACAAAAAATGCACAAAAGAACGCCTCATACATTTTCAGAGAAAATTTTAATGAAGCGAACAGTACAAATACTTCGCTTCAATTCAATCGACAGAACAATTTGTTCTCTCCAGTATAAGGGAGTTCTAGAACAAGGTACACAAAAGAACACAGCTTATAACAAGGGAGCTTACTGTAACGTTGAAACATTATTCGACTTGCGTAAGGTGCCAGTTGGTGGTGGAATATTTTCTGAACACGGATATG
Organism: Dioctria linearis; assembly: GCA_963930735.1. Taxonomy (NCBI): domain Eukaryota; kingdom Metazoa; phylum Arthropoda; class Insecta; order Diptera; family Asilidae; genus Dioctria; species Dioctria linearis. Next base: position 225,067,856 of record OZ005740.1, on the reverse strand, counting down.
CTGAGTCACATAATATGAATTTACCTGAAATATTTGCATTACAGTAGATGAAAATAAAAGTATATTTATTTTGATTACCATGACATAATTTTCTCAAGTTCTTGTAAATAAAAGAGTTTTTGAAAACTCTGGCATCGAGCATTCATCCGGAATAACTGATAAAAATATCTATAAATTTTTCTTCTCTTCACAGATGCCTTGAAGCTGGATAGCGTAAGCCCCCTTTCGATTAATGTACTCATCCTTCTACTCATTTGGTGGATCTATAACGATGTATGTGACGTCGATGAAGCCTGCGTAAAATTTTGGAATACATGTTTAATATACAGGATGTTCGGTAAATGTCTTTAATTCTTTAAGGGGATGAAAGAAGAGGTCATTTGGGTAAAAAAAAGTCTAGATACTTTTATATCGAACTCCGCTTGGTTTTCGATTAAATCGATAATATCGGTTTTCGAGATTTTGCATACCTCTTCAGAGTAATTTCGTTATAAGTTCTATTGTAATTAATGGATTGTGACGTTCATACCTTTATTTAAAAGAACACATATTGGCCTTTCTAAGAATGCATAATTAGTTAAAATTATGCCTTCAATTATTTTAAACAAAAACAGTTTTCTCTAGAATTTTTTATTTCACCAACATTTTTGTCGCACTTCAGTGTACATTTATTCCAAATATCACCATTGCATGAACTTGGCAAAACTATGAAAAAATTTGCGCATTATGTGGCCTTTCCAAAATGACCTCCATAAGTGCTATCAACAATAACAATCAAAAGCTATAAGCAAACATTTTGAAGATGTGCCCCTCGAGGTAATCTTCAGTTTTTTCGTAGGATTCTATCTCCTCCTACAGTTTTTAACCTACGATAACCATTTATATGTCATTGTACGGGAATCTGAACTGGCTATTAGATAGGGTACTTTTCGATTTCGAATTTCGAAAATGGAGGGGGTAATTTCGAAAATAGACTTTTTTTACCAAACTTGATATTTACGTAGGTTTCGTTATTCCGCATCTTCATTTTGCAGGAGGGGCAAGCTCTGGGAGGGGCAGGAGTTCAAAGTTTCAACTTTAAGCGGCTATATTTTTCAACCAAGCATTGTTCTAGCAAGTAAGTCCTAAATTCATAATTGGAAAAGACATTTTTGGTGGTTTTTATTCAAATATAGCCGCTTATATTTGAAACTTTGAACTTCCTCCCCTCCCAGAGCTTGCCCTTCCCGCAAAAATGAAGATGCGGAATAACGAAATCTACGTAAATATTAAGTTTGGTAAAAAAGTTTTTTTTCGAAATTACCCCCTCCATTTTCGAAATTCGAAATCGAAAAGTACCCTATCTAATAGCCAGTTCAGATTCCCGTACAATGACATATAAATGGTTGTCGTAGGTTAAAAACTGTAGGAGGAGATAGAATCCTACGAAAAAACTGAAGATTACCTCGAGGGGCACATCTTCCAAATATTTGCTTATAACTTTTTATTGTTATTGTTGATAGCACTTATGTAGGTCATTTTGGAAAGAGGACATAATGCGCAAATTTTTTCATAGTTTTGCCAAGTTCATGCAATGGTGATATTTGGAATAAATGTACACTGAAGTGCGATAAAAATTTTGGTGAAATAAAAAATTCTAGAGAAAACTGTTTTTGTTTAAAATAATTGAAGGCACAATTTTAACTAATTATGCATTCTTAGAAAGGCCAATATGTGTTCTTTTAAATAAAGGTATGAACGTCACAATCCATTAATTACAATAGAACTTATAACGAAATTACTCTGAAGAGGTATGCAAAATCTCGAAAACCGATATTATCGATTTAATCGAAAACCAAGCGGAGTTCGATATAAAAGTATCTAGACTTTTTTTTACCCAAATGACCTCTACTTTCATCCCCTTAAAGGATTAAAGACATTTACGGAACACCCTGTATATTAAAAATTTATCAACTTGCTCAATACGTCCTAGTGACTTTAATTCGTACTTCTTGTCTGCTGACATTCCTCCTACAAGCAACTTTGATACTTCCCATGACATTCAAAGTCTGCCTCTGCATACGCTCTGAAATAACAGTTTTTATTTTAGCAGAGTAGATCTGGAGGAGATGACCTCTGCCATTCCATTTTTTCAGTGAAGTCTGATGCGATTAGGCCAGACATTTCTTCCACCACTCCAAATAAAAATACCCGTACTTGATAAATATATCCTTCATATTTTGAATACCTGCCTAACGTGATCCAATTTCCAGTCTTTGGAAGACTGTTATTGTTCTGCCGATCCCGAAGAGGGTTAATGCCTAATCGCCTTTTGACTTTCGCCTAATAAGCATCTTATCTTTTCTATCGAAGTTTCTCGAAAAATTCTTGTATAATCAGATCGTTGGTTGGGTGGATGTGAACAGATCTATGACTCCTTGGCAATCTGGATTTCGCGTTTTACGCAGTTGTGAAACTACTGTATTGAAGGTTGAATGATAATGATTTTTGGCACCATAGTTCTCTTGGACTTCTCTAAGGCCTTCGATAGTATTGACAACAGCCTTCTACTTCATAAATTAGCAACCAATTACAAATTTAGTGCATCATCTATCTCCAATGTTAGGGCGTTTATCAGCGGTCTTGGTAATGAATTTTCAAATGCTTTGGCTGTGCTTTGTGGTGTTCCACAGGGCTCTGTGGTTGTCCCATTATTATTTAGCCTCTTTATTAATGACCTTCCTTTGATAGTAGCGAATGTGAAGGTACACATGTATGGCGACGCTGTCCAGATGTATCTAAGGAGGCCTATTGGTCTGCTTGAGGATTGCATTGACCGTCTTAATTCTGATGTATGTCGAATACACAAGTGATTCTTGCTACTGAGTAGACGTATTGAATCAGAGCTCCCGGTTTTCCGATTTATTGCCGTTTTTCCTTAAGTTTTAATTATAAATTTATATTGTTGGCATTAACGTAAGATAGTGGCTGGGCTCATTTTTGTGAAGATTGTGTTTCGTGTGCTATTTATCCGTGATTTTGGATCATTCGCTAGTGTTTTCTGTTGGTGGCGCTATATACATATACTTGTTACTCATATAACTATATTCATTGCGCAATACAAAGACTTATCAGCCTTATTTATAATGAGCGGTAAAAACTCCAATACAAACAGCAAAGTTAAAAACAGTTCAACGAGTGGACACAGACGATCATCGAGTAACACTCCAGCTCTAACTAGAGGTGCTGCGAGAAGTGTCGCCTCTAAATTCCCCTCGACATCAACCTCTCCATCGCTATATAATTCTTCTTTAGATGCGATGGAAAAAAGATTGATGATTTGTCTCAGTAATCTGCTCACTGAAAAGCTCAAAGAATTTAAGGAGGATATCTCATTCCAAATTGAAAATGTGTTGACACCGATCAGCAGGGAAGTGAACGATCTAAGAACGAAAAATGAAGCGCTTGAGCAGAAACTTTCTCTTATTCAGAGCGAGCTCGAGGAATCCCAACGGTTGCGACGTTTAAATGATGTAATAATCACTGGTATACCAAAGGAGCAAAATGAAAACACCCGTCACATTTTCAAGGGCATTGCTTCTCTCCTGAAACATACTGTGACGCCTTACACCGATACTTTTAGACTCAAAAGCAATACGTCATCTGTGAAGGGGGCAAATAAAAATTCTTCCATAATAGTACGGTTCTCGTCGCAAAGTGAGAAGAGCTCGTTTTACAAATCGCTATCAGCGCATGGACAATTAAGGCTAAATCAGATAAATGCTGGCTTCACGTCTGATAGTTTGATCTACATCCATGATAGCCTTACACCAAGCAATCATGGCATATTTAATGAAGCACGACGCTTGCGCTCCATACAGAAGTTGCATACCATACGGTCTCGAAATGGTTTTGTTTACGTTCGTCTAAAAAGTAATAATGACCTGGTGCGTGTGACGTCAATAAAAGAATTGCATACACTAGTAGATGCCTCTTCAATGCCGGGAGTATCGACAGCTGATGGTGATCAATAGTTTATATGTTGGCCTGCATGCAACTCAAAGTCACCATAATCATTCTCTGTCACCTGCTTAGATTTAGGTATAGTTCTTTAATTTTTGTGGAGTATTTGATAATGAATTCTTTATTTTTTATAAATCTAGTATTAGTTTCTTTAGTCGATCGATCCTTACACTTAGATCTTGCTGCTATTTACTTGCTTATTTTGTATAGTAGATTTTTCATATCCCTGATTAGAACTTATTGCATGATTGTTTTTGAACTTTTTATGTACCTCGATTTCTCAACCTATCAGACGTGTGTACTCTCCTGCATCATTATGTCTCTTGTTTTCTTATTGCCTATTGAGCATGCCGCTGACTCTGTGTTAGTATGTTCAGTCGTTAAATCTGTATAATATGGACCAAGTAGGAACCATGGTAAATGTGTTTTGTTCCAGAGCGCCGGGACTCAAGGTGTGTTACATGAATGCACGCAGCATTCGTTCAAAGATTGATGAGTTGGGATTAATGTTTGCGCACTCAAATGTTGATATTATAATGGTATCTGAGACTTGGTTACATGGGGACATTCCGTCTCGTTTGGTGGACATTCCAGGTTATTCCCTACATCGTAACGATAGGAAAGATCGCATTGGTGGTGGTGTGGCAATCTATATTAGAAAGTGCTTAAAATCCTCCATTCTATACTCATCGACATGTGAGCCTTTTGAGTTCATATGCGTTGAGATTCAATCTAGCTATGATAAATGCGCTTTAGTAGCAGTTTACTGTCCTCCAAATTGTTTCTCTATAAATAATACTTCTGAGTTCGAGGATAGAATTGCCTCAATCATTCAGCGATATAATAAAGTAATTGTCGGTGGTGACTTTAATGTGAACTTGTTGCAACAGAACTCCACTTCTGAAAATTTCATTCACCTGATCCAGTCTCTTGATTTGAAACAGGTAAATGTGCTTCCCACGTTTTGCGGTGTGGAAAATCCCTCATTACTTGATTTGTTTCTTGTTACAGATGAAAGTTCTGTTAAGTTCTTTAATCAGCTTAGCCCCCCAAGTATCATGGACCACGATATATTATTCTTGACATATGAGTTCCTAGTAGAGAGAGAGGTTGAAACGCCGACTTTGTGTCGTAATTATAATCGTATCGATATTACTGGTATGTTGGACGAATGCACCACTCTCCCCTGGAATTCAATTTACGATTTCACTGACGTGGATGACCAAGTAGAGAAGTTTGATTCCATCATGCAATATCTTCATGATAAATACGCTCCTCTTCGCTCACGGCGTAGTTTTCCACACAGAATTCCATGGTTTACGGAAGAAATTAATAGCCTCATTGCAGAACGTGAGTTCCTTTATCAGAGGTATAAATATTCCAGAAGTCAGATTGACAAGCAACGGTATAAACTTATTAGAAATTTGGTAACTCGTAAAGTACGTTCTGCAAAGCGTTATTATTTGGGTCACAAGCTTGATCCTGGTCTCACTTCAGAACAATTCTGGTCTAATTTAAAATACTTGGGCATTCATGGTAAACATTCCCCAACTTGTGATTTTGATCTAAATGATCTAAATGAGCATTTCACTTCATCTTCAGCAGTGGTATTCCCAACTGCTTCTGAGCTTTTGCATACAACTCCTCAATCACCATCAGGTGATGGTTTTAGCTTCCGCTGCGTCGATTCATTAGAGGTTTATAATGCCATTAATTCTATCAGTTCGAACGCTAGCGGGCCGGATAACATCCCTCCGCTTTTCGTGAAATTACTTTTGCCTGCTATATTACCTGTTGTCAAGCATATCTTTAATACTGCTTTAACTACGTCAAAGTTTCCAGCAAAGTGGAAAAGGGCAGTTGTGTTACCCATTGCTAAAAATAACTCCCCAAGTAACATGTCTGACTTCCGACCTATCAGCCTATTATGTTTTTTAGCGAAAGCCTTGGAAAAGCTCATATCAACTCAGATGTTCGAGTATCTTGAGGAACGTTCATTATTATCTGCTTGTCAATCCGGCTTTCGTCCCAAACACAGCTGCGAAACAGTTTTGCTTAAAGTTACCACCGATATTCGTGAAGCGCTTGATAAGGATGACATGGGAATTCTAGTGCTACTGGACTTCTCTAAGGCTTTCGACAGTGTCAATCACCGTAAATTATTGCAAAAGTTAGCTTTGAATTTTAACTTCACCTCATCCGCACTTTCAGTTATTAATAGCTTTTTATCTAGACGAACACAGCAAGTGAAAATTAATAATAGCCTTTCTAATGTAATAAATTTGACATGTGGAATCCCCCAAGGCTCTATTCTAGGACCCCTGTTATTCAGCCTTTATATTAATGACTTACCGGATGTTATACGCCATACTAATATACAGTTATATGCGGATGACGTGCAGATTTTTATGAGCTGTCCTATTGGCTTGTCTGAAGACTGCATTTTCAAAGTCAATAGTGATCTTGAGCAGATATATGACTGGTCAACATTAAACGACCTTGCATTGAATGCTAAAAAGTCAAATTATATGCTAGTACACCGAAGAGGTTTGGATCCTTTAAATTATTCTCCTATTGTCCTTGGAAACACCCCGCTACCCCATTTAGAGCGTGTAAGGAATCTAGGTATAATACTAAACTCTCGGATGAGCTGCTGTGATTATGTGAAAAGCGTGTTGGGAAAAGTGTATGGTGGACTTCGTCGTCTTTGGCTCTCAGCACGTTTACTTTCTGTAAGTGTGAAAATTAAAATCGTCAGAGCACTTTTAGTACCTTTTTTTACTTATGGAAGTTTAGCCTTTCCTGCCCTAGATTCCAACTGTTCGCGAAAATTAGAGATCGCATTTAACAATTGCATAAGATTCGCATTTGGACTTCGACGTTTTGACCACATAAGCCAATATAGAAACGTAATTCTGAATTGTTCGATTAAAACATATCTTTTGCATAAAGCACTAGTTTTCCTTCATAGGCTTATTTACTCCAATCAGCCTGCGTATCTTTGCAATAGTATAAGATTCTTGCGTTCCACCAGACACGTGGATATTTTGATTCCCCGCTACCGTACACTATTGGGCCAGCGTTCCTACTTTGTCCATATACCTCGCAGGTGGAACTCTCTTCCTGTGGACTTACAACGCACGGGGTCAGCCGTTATGTTTAAGAGGCTTCTTTTTCAATGTTTAATGAATGAGAATTAGTCGTTCGTCCGGTGGGTTTGAGAAATCTGTGGTCTATTTAAGTTTGTTTATAATATAGCAGTAACTGGTTTGGTATTAATATTTTATTTCTTTTTTACATAATGCATCACTCCATTTTTATTTTAGTTCTAAATTTTTCATTTTTATATTATCATTATCATTTAATTTTCTTTATTTTTCCGTTAATTTAATTTTACTGTTTTGTTTTCTTTTTTCTTTTTTCTTCTTCTTAGTAGCATTTCCCGTTATAATTTTTATATGTACATATTGAAAAGATTGTATGTATCTTGTTGTGCATTATCCTCGTAATAAATTGAATTGAATTGAATTGAATTGGTCCATTCTCAATGGACTTTTGCACTCCATTGTGATCCGCTTGGCTTTGGAATCAAATCTCACTTTGCTCCACTCTGCATTGTGAATGCGGCTTTACAATCTACGAATTGTAGCCAACTAGTTCTCGAATTAGAAAATATATTTCAATTATTCAGATTACCAGACACTGTAGTCACTTACTAAAAACGACTGCCATTTAATTCTTTTGCATGGAAGAAGTATTGTAAAGAACATGATATGAAATTAGTATAGTCACCAGCTTAGCACCCACAAACTAACGGTTTAGCTGAAAGTGCAAACGGCAAAAGCAGTTTTAGGGAAATTGTTTGGACGGGAATAGTCGATTAACCTTACAAGCCAAAATTAGAAAGTTTTTGTTGACATATCGGAATACACCAAGTACAGTAACCTCTAATTCCGGAGACAGACTTGCAATTTCAATATTGATATATTGATATTGCAATTCTGTTAATTGCAATACAACATTTCAGAGGAACACTTGCGGTTTACGATACTGAGAAATTAATTAGAGAAATTACATTTGATTTATCAAATTATTTGTCTATATGTAAAATAAAAACAAAATAGACTCTTTACCTTGACACGTGACAAATATTAAATTTCAAAAAAGTGTGCAGCCAACATTGCAATTCGGTTCTAAAAGATTCGTGTATTAAACGATTATGGATTATAACTATGATCATATTGCAATAAACTCGTATATTGCGTACATTTTTCGAAATTTCAATATTAAGTTCGAATGTTCTACATACTGGGTATACACCGAGCGTATACCGAGCTATTTCTCAGTACATAGAGACAAATTGCGGTTAAGCAAATTACGTGCCCAACCCCACACTAAATCTAACCTATAACATAATAATTAGTAATTTCATAAAGTAATATGTATCTTAATTTCATAATTTCTTTTATTTCAATCTCATTTACTTGAAAGCATTTTCCCCCAGTCAGTGAAATTTCATTTTCATTCATTTTTACTGATAAAGCATTTTTACACAACAAAAGTTATAAATGTAACCAAACACTTTTGTTTTTCCATACAATTTCTTTGTTTATGTATTCGTACACTTTTGTTCTTCACAAATTTTCTATTTTGTATGTCTAGACGGTTTCCGCTGAAACCCTAAGTAACTTTTACCTTAAAATTCAGTTTTGTAGAACTTTATAGTAATCGGTTGTCGGGAAAAAATTGATTTATAATTAACTGTGTTGTCATTTTTTCCAAATTCATTTTTTTTCTTTTTTTTTCTAGTATAATTAGCTTGAATTATAAATAGCCCAAATTGAAATATTGAAATTGCAAGTCTGTCTCCAATTGAATTGTTTATTCCGGAAATTGCCTGGGTTTTCAGTAATAGAGGGCGCTGCGGGACGGCTGCGTTGAAAAACGTGATATCATAAAGGTTTGAACGAAAATAAATATTTTCAGAAAGTCATCAAAAATTCTATATACGAAAGGGCAGACAAAAATCTTGCGACAGCGATAAAGAGGGATGAATCTACGCATCATACGCATCCCACATCTAGTTTTTAAGCTTAACCAACCCAACTAGGTACGATGGCTGGTTAAATATCATGTTAATTTTATTAAGACTCAAAACACTTTTCGAACAAGCTTGCTTTGGAATAGAACTGGCCCACAAGCCGTTATCGAGACAATCTGTAGACTTGATTTTAGAGCAGACAATAAACTTCAATGCGGCACGACGATTGACAGAAGTTACACAATTTTTTCCTACATACCGCCTTGATCAAAAAGTTTCAGGAATGACCAACGTGTGGCGCTTTCAGTCACCCGATTCGGGTTATTATTTATGTTAAAAAAAAAAGTCAGTATAATAGCTTGACCATTGTTAGAGCCACGCCGTGTTGAGTACATCTTCCTTTATGCGTGTATTCGATTTTTAACAATTTTAAAAATGGAATCAACTTTGCATCAACGTGTTTGCATTAAATTGTGTGTTAAAAACGAACTTAACGGTACGAAGACCTTGGAAATGTTAGCAAAATGTTTCGGCATTGATACTCTACCGAAAACAAATGTTTATGTGTGGCACGAACGCATCAGTAGTGGGCGTGAGTCCGTCGAGGATGACGATTGCAGCAACAGGCCGGCAACATCAAAAACTGACGAAAACAAGAAATGTTGGGAGAGAACCACAAATTAGCCATCAGAGAACTTGAACATCGCTTATGGTTCCATTCAAGAAATTTTGGATAATGATTAGGCTTGAGACGTGTCTCTGCAAAGTTGGTGATAAAAGACCTAAATTTCATGCAAAAAAGAGGCCGCGTTGAAATCGCGAATTACATGACTTTCGAGTCTGAATATGACCAAACTTTTATCAAACGCATCATTACTGGAGACGAGAATTTGGTTTATCAGTATGACACGCAATCCAGACATCAAGCAAGTGAATGGCGTACACAGTATTAGCCAAGACCAAAAAAGCCACGCTGTTCCAGTCGAAAAAGAAGGTAATGCTCACGGTTTCCATGGATTACAACGGTGTTGTACATAATGGGCGTTAAGAGACGTTTGCGTGAAGCCATTCACCAAAAGAGAGTGGATTTTGCACCATGATAATGCACCGTCTCATAATGCCATCACTCTCAGTGATTTTTTGGCCAAGAACAGAACGAATACCATCCAGGAGTCACCGAATTCACCTGATTTGGCTCCGTACGACTTCTACCGTTTTGGTCAACTCAAGAAACCTCTCCGGGAACGCGTTTTAGCAGCCGAGAGGACATAATGATAAAATCGAATACGGCTCTGATGGCCATACCGACAACCGAATTTAAAAATCTTTGGAGGATTGGATTAAGGTCTGGAATAAGTGCATTGCAGTTGACTGAGAGTACTTTGAAGGAGACAAAATAAACTTTGATGAATAATTTTGTATTTTTAATTATCTAAATAAATTCCTGAAACTTTTCGATCAAGGTGGTACGTGAGGAATATTAGTTGATCTGATGACCCATGCCGAGGAAATATTGCATTACTCCAAGTTTGCTCGAAAAGTGCTTTTAATCCAATATTTAACCAGTCACAAGTTCGGTTGGTTAAGCGTAAAAACTAGATTGGGGATGCGTATTGTTTTACCACAGCTGATGTGTCAAATTCAATAATTGACATCTACGAAAAAACTGCGTTTGCAAGGTACAGTTAAAGTTTTAAACTTTACGTCAAATGACTAACACTAGTACTTTTATAAACTTCAATTTCAGTTAACTGATTCAAATTATGTGTACACTTATTTAAAATAAAGGAAAATTAATTATACTGACAAATTATGCTACGTTGAAATTTAATACATTAAAGGTTAAAATTTTCTTTTTTTACTTATCTTAACTATGTTTGATTTCACTAATGGCAGAAGTTTAAAAGTGAAGTATAATTTGATTGAGTGAAATATATGCAAAGAAAATAAAATTGCTGAAATGCAGCCAATAGTTAATAAGAACCCAATTGTTCTTGTTAATTTCATACATGTGTGTATGAACAACACCTGGCATACATACAAAATGAAATATAACGCAAATTGAGAAAATGAATAATTCGCAAATTTACCTTTAATTTGGTCTAAAAATTTGTGGCTGATGAAATTCCAAAAACAAATAGAATATCTAAGTTTGCTGAAAATTCTGTTTTTATTACTGCTGAAAATATGAGGAAATTGCAAAATGTGGGAAGAATGCTCTAGGATATGTTCGCACTTTGAGAACTTTGAAAATAAGAAGACTGAACGAAGAATGAACAACCTTTTTATAGAAAATTTTGTTCCGATTTCGCATCCATAAAAATGAATTCTTGAATTTTCAGGCTTAATTTTTTTGACATCTTTCCCATAGAAATCAGTATTAATTTCGCATAATTATGATAAGTTTTCTAAATCTTGCCATAACTTATCGTTTCGCCATGTTTAATTCTAATTTATTATATTCCTCTCAGAATTCATTTTCGTTCATCTTCATCCTTGTCACTTTCACACCTCTGTGTCTCTTTCGCACTAATTGGTGTAAAGGTAACTTCAAAAACTCGCGATTATTCCGTAAACCGTGAAAAATATCGCTACGCGAAAGCGCCCATTCGATTCTTCGTTTCTTTTTACCCCGGGGTGACATGTCAAACGTCGGCAGAGTGTGGAGTTTGATATTATAACGCTTTGGTTTATCATAGATAAAAGATAATTAATTGCCTTGGCCGAGCGGAGATGAGGGAGCAATTAATTTGTTACGACCAGCTTTCGGGCACTTAACGCCTAGATATCGCCTTGTCCCAATCTGTTCGTTTGATCTATGTTGGAGTTTCCTGCATGAGCTTGCAAAAAGGTGTCGACTCTGTTACACCTAGGTGAAGAAGACACTTATGTTCCGTACTAGTTATAAGCGCACCAAGGGAAAACTTTCTCTTATAGTACCGGTAACCGCCACGAAAGAGTATCACTGGAAGTTATGCTCGAAGTTCGAAACTTGAATACCAGCTCACAGCTGTTTTATGTCAAAGACTATTTGAATTGCGTTTCGTTGTACGTGAATTGTTGTGCGAGGTACAAGAAGAAGAAAGGGATGATCTCACTGGCGAGAACAATTCCTAGACTACAACTTACTTCTGTACACAGAATAAATTTGGCATGACAGATATTACACTAAAGCAACAACATGGACTGAGGAATACGCGTAGGTATCTTTATCGTGGAAGTTCTTCCACTTTTAAAAGGAATAGAGAATCCACTAAATAATACCATTTATAGCCGCGTTGAGCTTATCTTTCGTGTATGGTTTCACAGAATCTCGCCTCTAACGTACAGTGGTAGACAATTACCTGTCGCAGTTAGTATCTGGACCTAAAATTTATCTTTAAAAAAAAGAAAAAGTACTTAGCTATTCATCCACAGTGCTCGAGAGAGTTCCTTGTTGGAAACCAGCCCCGGGTCCTAGTGGTTCCTGAATTTTCTTTCTTTCGGATTATGGCAAACCAAAGAAGATTCGCGTGTCAATAAACAACTTCGATTTATTTCAATAACTTTAATTCACAAATCAACTTAGATTCGGTTTTTTTTTTACAATTTTTACATTTTAATTTTGCAAAGGGATTTTCTTTTCCTAGTAATTCACTTGCACTAGGCTGTTTTCCAGTTCACTCTGCTGGCTGACTATCTAAAATTTTTCCTTCAGGTGATCGTTCGGATCTTGTCCGTTGTCCCGGGTCGTTGACCTTATGTTGGCTCTCAGCTTTATCCGCGCGCCCGCTGGTTCTAAATTTATCCGTGCGGGCTGCCAGGCCTGTAGTTGAGTAATTCGCCGCGTTAAATTGCCCCTGCTAGAAGCCTCGAAGTTCCAACCGAGGATAGCCTAAAGAAAATTTTACTAGTAAACATATTCTTTTGTGGATATTTGTAAATCAAGGAATTTAAAGTGGACTTATTCCTTTGGATGGCCAATTGGTTGACACTTCCACCCACTACTTTGTAGGTATTAATAATATAAAATAACCAGAGCAGTCTCCAGCTAAGGTGAGAGATAAAAAAAAACTTATTTAATGAGAATTCAAACAAAAATTAAAAAAATTTCAACTCAATTCTATTTCTTGTTTTCACTGAAAAAAAAAACAAATGAACGGTGCTAATTTGAGTCTGAAGCTAATACGGTTTGTGCTCCTTGCAGTTTCTGATACTTTTAGCCATATTTAATTGTAAGTTCCAGCCCAAATCCCCCTTACAATGATGAATACAGTTCAAGTGAGAAAAAAATTTTACGCTAAAACGATCTGCAATTATGCTGGTGGAAAACTTAAATTATGTCATAAATTCGATACTTTTTCAAAGGGAACTATATCCTAATAACAGTTTTTTGAACACCCAGTAATATGGATTAACAATTTTAATGTCAAAGGATAGTTAAATCGAGGAGTTCTTGAAACAGGTGTTCTCTCAAGTTCCAGAATGGTTGTCTACAGATCTTATTAAAAAAATATCTACGATTATTACAAATGTTTACCTCAAAGAAGTTCTGGTGTGGGAATTTTAAAGTGCAGACAGTCCGGGCAACAACAGTTTTGATGATCCGAAGATTTCAACATCTAATAAGAGATTGATGCGTATCCGACGGGAGATTCGAGATGTGATGCGACTTATCTCTGCAACTGTTACCAATTTGCCACTTCTAGATTGCATTTGCACCTTTGGTATCGTTATTCAAATATCACGAGGCTGTGAGGTGTCGTCTGTAATTATCTACATATGTCACTCATGACTATTGTGTCACATGCTTCGGTCAGACCATCCTGCAAGCACTTGGGGTTTTGAGTCCCGGTTGGCTCTTCGTTTAGCACTAAGAGGATGTTTCAGATGACAATAGACTCTCACGTGGGGATGAAAGGTCCAGAGGCAAGACAAGGGGTCATTTTTCGTATGATTTTTATTTTTTTATTTATTTATTTTTTCTTATTTATTTTGTTGTTGATTTTAGGTGATCTTGATTAATTTTGCTTAGTTCTCATTGGGTTGGCACTGGCTCCCAGCTGTCGATGAGCTAACGACGTGGTCAGAACTACAACAGTCTTCCTTTGGCATTACTGATTGGTGTTGGGTCCGCTCTGCGCAGCTGAATTACTGTCACTGTACAGGTCAGAGTCAAATAGACATGTTGCGTTCACTCCTAGGTCAGAATAATTTTACATTTTCGGGTAGTCTTTGACGCATCCTTGGAAGTGTCTGCTTCCACCAGCTACGCAAAGAGAATTCTCGTCAATTATTGTTTGCTGAGGTTTAGTCGGTTCCAGGGGAGCAAGAAGTTTTGAACCTCTCAAATTACCTTGCGGCTTACTTGCTGGCTTTACTTCTTTTTTACCCCAATTTTAAATAAGGACTACTACATCGTCGCCATGTCAATCGGCAGCTATGGAAAGCCAAAGCCTTTTCGCACAGAATGCTTCTGCTCTGGCAGAGGCACAGTAATACCTTGATGGTTTCTGCCCGAACCTTTTCCAGGCTGATAGCCGTACTTAAGCAAGATCTTGGAGGAAGTTCCTCTAGAAATTTTCTCCGACGGTGCTAAAAGATTATCTTCTTGATCATTAAAATTTATAGGAACAGTTGCATTTATCTGGACGGTTTCATTGAACTGTGCTAATCTATCAATATGCAGGACTTTTTATTCAACCCTGTAGAGCAGATCGTTGAGGCGATCTAAAATGTGACCCGGGCCTTCCCAATCGTGCTGCAATTTTGGAGATTTTCCTCGTCGCCGTTTCGGATTATAGATCCAGACATTATCACCTACCGAGAAGCTAAGAGGGTGTGCTCGGAGATCATATTGGGTCTTCATCCAATGAAAAGAGAGAGCTAAATTTCGTCGCGCTAGTTTGTGAACTTTCTCTAGGGTTTGAAATACTTTTTCTGCATATGCTGAAGGTAATTGAGGAGTATCAGCTGGTATAGGGCCATATGACAGGTCAGAAGGCAGACGGAGTTCTCTACCAACAGCAAGTAGCGCAGGGGTAAACTTTGTATTCTCATGTGTGGCAGAGCGATACGCCAAGAGTGCCAAAGGTAGATATTGGTCCCAGTCCTCTTGGCTGGAATGAATGAACTTAGACAAGTACTCTAAGAGTGTCCGATTAAAACGTTCAACCATTCCATCAGACTGAGTATGTAATGCTGTAGTTCTCGTTTTTTCGATACCAAATCGTTGTAAAATTTGTTTGAACAGCTCGGCTTCAAAATTTTTTTCCTGGTCTGAATGGAGCTGGAAGGGCATGCCGAACCTGGACAAACCATTTTCAATTAGTCCGTGGGCGATTGTCACTGTCTTCTGATCAGGTATCGGAAAGACCTCGGGTCACTTTGTGAAGTAATCCATCACTACGATTGCATATCTGTTGCCTCGGATGGTTTTGGGTAGGGGTCCTAAAACATCAATGGCGATGCGTTCGAAAGGTGCTTCTACATTATACGTTTGAAGCTTACCTTTGGTTCTTCTAGCGGGTCCTCTTCGTGCATGGCATAGCAGGCAATTGGAGCACCACCTTTCTACGTCGACTTGCAGCGTGGGCCAAAACCATCGCACCTTAATTTTGTCAGCCGCTTTGTGTACTCCAAAATGCCCACCGCCAGGTTTGTTGTGCAGGTCCTGGAAGATAGAAGCTACCAGACTGGATGGGGCTACTTTTATTAATTTTTCATTTTCGCCATAGTGTACAATGCATAAAATATTTTCTACAAACCGTAATGAGTCCCAACGTGACCAAAGGCTTTTGAGTTGAGGGCTTTCTGCAGCGATTTCATCTCGGGGGACCTACTTCCTTTATGAAGCCACTCTCTTCTCTGCTTTAGGAGAGGTTCTTGTTCTTGTTGTAAGCAGTCTTCACAGGGACGTCGTGCCAGAGCATCTGCGTTGTGGTGTCTACTTCCGGCTCGGTGTTCGATGACAAAATCATACTCTTCCAGCCTTTCCAGCCACCTTGCTAGCTCTCCATCAGGTTCTTTGAAATTTAAAAGCTATCGCAGGGAAGCATGTGCAGTACGAATACGGAAAGTTCGGCCGAAAAAGTAGTGGTAAAAATGCTTTGTTGCTCGTAGGTCACCCAACATCCGTTTCCTTGTCACACAGTAATTCCTCTCTGGCTTACTGAGCGTCTTGCTATAGTACTCTATTGCCTGTTCTTTACGGTCTTGGATCTGACTGAGTACAACACCGAGTCCGGTCTGACTAGCGTCAGTATCCAGCACGAATTCGCCTTCTTTTTTAGGAAAAGCGAGAATAGGCGCAGAGGTCAGGTGAGTCTTCAGTTTCTCGAAAGCAGCATCTTGCTCGGCTCCCCATGCGAACTTCCGTTTCTGTTCGGTCAGTTCCGTCTGTTCAGGATTGAACACATTCACTAGCTTCAGCTCCACTGTTCTGAAATAAAAAAAAAGGGACCACCAAAAATCAAAACTTAAAAGTAAAATTAGAAAATCATCTTACCTAATTAGGCACATTTATCAGCCAGACGTAAGCACTTATCCCTCAGCATGTCAGCTGAACGTCAACATGAACATTCACATTCCACTCAGAAGTAACAACTTCGATAAAGAAAACGTACTAGATGCAGAAATGGACACAACAAGTGGAACGAAACAGCAGCACCATTTACACGGTAGTATTATACTGTTTTAATATTATTCATAAATAATAAAAAAGAAAAAGGGCAGAAGTATATATGACTGAAGTGAAAATATTATTAATTGTAACCATATTCAGTTAACAAAACTGAATTTTAGGAAAATGTTTTTAAGATAATTAGATAGGAACGATGTGTTAATAATAACATAAACTGGTAACACTTCGAAAGAATGTGATGAAGTGCAGCTGTTATGTTAAGATATTGTTGCTAGGTTATTGTTGCTATGCCAATATTGTTGCCATGCGCCTTTGACTACCGTTCTTTGGTGCCGTGTGCAAACTCTGGCTATATAAACAGCAGTTTGACTTGATTCGATCTCTTTTTTAGTTTGGCAGCATAGCGTTCAACTTGGTAATTTCTATTCCTGATAAATCATTTATTTTGTTTTCTAACTTGAACTTTAATTTTGATTGACGATTGAAATAAAGATTTGTATTCTGGGTATCGACTAGAATAGGAACTTTATTTTGAGTAGCAACAAGGTTAAAGATTTTTATTGTGGGTACCGACTACAATAAAAATTACAGTACCAACAACAAAAATACTTTGTTCTAATTACGGATTGAAATTAAAGATCTCTTATTCTGGGTATCGACTAGAATAAGGACTTTCTTTTCGATAACTATTAGAATAAAGATTCTTACTGTGGGTATCGACTGCAGTAAGAATATCTTACTAACAACAACAAAAATACTTTGTTCTAATTACGGATTGAAATTAAAGATTTCTTATTCTGGGTATCGACTAGAATAAGGGCTTTCTTTTCGATAACTATTAGAATAAAGATTCTTACTGTGGGTATCGACTGCAGTAAGAATATCTTACTAACAACAACAAAAATACTTTAAGAACTTTTATTTTTAATGATTCTAAATCAAATTTATAAATACAAGAAGAAAAAACAACCGCCTCGTCCGGGATTTGAAACCGGGACCTTCCGCTTGCCGGGCGACTGCTCTTACCACTGAGCTAACGAGACAGATGATTTTCCCTCTTGCATTTATCAAATTTGTAACTAGCCTACTAAGCCACGTTTTGCTTTCAGCTGGCATTAACCAGTAACGATGAAAGCGCACAAATAAATTGTAAATTCAATTTTATTTATCCCGGACGAGGCGGTTGTTTTTTCTTCTTGTATTTATAAATTTGATTTAGAATCATTAAAAATAAAAGTTCTTAAAATTCTTATTTCTCCATCATTGACCGATTCTAACAAGTGTAGGTTCGATTCCCGTCCGCGGGAAAAATAAATAAAAATACTTTGTTCTAATTACGGATTGAAATTAAAGATCTCTTATTCTGGGTATCGACTAGAATAAGGACTTTCTTTTCGATAACTATTAGAATAAAGATTCTTACTGTGGGTATCGACTGCAGTAAGAATATCTTACTAACAACAAACAAACACTTTGTTCTAGTTACGGATTGGAATCAAAGAATCTTATTCTGGGTATCGACTAAAATAAGGACTTTGATTTCGATAGCAACTGGAATAAAGATTCTTATTGTGGGTATCGACTGCAATAGGAATATTATTAATAAAACACTTTATTGTGATCATTGATTGCAATAAAAATATCCCAATTCCCAACCTAAAGAAAGCCAATTGAATCAAGCGCCAAACATCGAGTGGGTAAGTACAAGTCAATTGCTACGGTAGTGTAAATAAAATTTATATATATTAATCATTTAATAAACATTGGTTTCAGCCTTTTATATTCTAATATATATATATATATATATCTTGTAGTTCTTAAATTTTGGTATTTACTAAATTTGAAACATTAGTGCAGTGAATAAACAAATAAAAACCACTAGCTTTATACCAGTGGCGTAAATATCACTACACCTTTCATTTATTGCATGTACGCTCTGAATACGGGCAGTACATTTTATGGTCCTTCGAGCCGGATTTAAAGTCCAGTGGTATATATTATTTATCTTTCAAACATGACTTCACTTCAAAAACTTTTCGCTAACCAAGTCACCTCTGCACAAATATTCCAAAAATCGTTCAATAACTACAAAAATACTGATGTAGAAAAACGAACGAGAGGACTTATTTCTGAGCGGTTAATCGCCTTAAACGAAATTTGGTCCGACTATAAGAACACGCATTATACGATTCTCCAAGCTACTCAGGCTTTAGAAGATAGCGAATTGCAAAAATACGATTATTTTGCAAAAGATCAGTTTTCAAGCGTGGTAGATAAATATTACACGTTTCGAGGTATTCTCAGAGATGCATTAGATGCTTTCGAAACAAAAGTAGATTCAAAGCCAAACACGGAGAATGAATATTCTTCGTTTCTGAGGTTACCTAGCATTACAATCCCAAAGCTCTCGGGATCATATGAGTCATGGAGGTCGTTTCGCGATCTATTCCAGTCACTGGTGCATACAAATTCTGCGTTATCTCCAGTGCAGAAATTGCATTATTTAAAATCTAATATTTCTGGAGAAGCAGAACATTTTTTACGTCAGCTTCCAATGACTAATGCGAGTTACGACAACGCATGGAAGATATTGCTCAATAGGTATGACAATAAGCGAGTATTAATTAATGCTCAGCTAAAAATTCTATTCAATCTACCTAAAGCGACACACGAATCAGCCAAGGCAATAAAAACTGTGCTAGAGAAATCGTCAGAATGTATTTATGAACTCGAAGCATTGGAAGTCCCCACTAAACACTGGGATACAATCCTGATTTACATGCTAGTGCAATGTCTACCAGCAGAGACGCATCGTTTATGGGAACAAGAAGTGAATAGTACAAATGAACTTCCTACCCTAGAATCTCTAAAGGCTTTTCTAGAGACGAGATTCCGAACTCTAGAAGCAATTTCAGAAGCAAAACCATATTCCGTAAACAGACCAGCTCAAATTACAAGAGCTTCCACCCATTTCACATCATCTAGTGATAGATGTATATTATGTAAAGAGCCACATCGTTTATACAAATGCTCCAAATTTGTAAAACTGGATGTAGACTCTAAATTCAAGGTCGCCACGTCAAATAACTTGTGCATTAATTGCCTTTCAAAAGGTCACAATTCGAAGTTTTGCTCAAGCAAATTTACATGTCAGCGATGTGGAAGGAAACATCATTCCTTACTTCATAGGAACAATACCAATCACAGGATAAGCACAATTCCTCAGAAAACCCACACATACAAGCTCAACCTTGTAAGCCACCTTCCGCTTCCAATATTCACACGCTTCACGCGAATCTATCTACCAGAACTACACAAGCCTTGCTTGCCACAGAACTGCTTAAATTTCCATCGAAAAAGGGGACCCTGTTCACATTACGAGCCTTAATTGACTCAGGTTCTCAAGTCACGTTCATAACACAAGCCGTCGCACGGAAACTGCAGCTGGCTACTATGAACACTTCGATACAAATCACTGGCTTAGGAAAGTCAGAAGCTATAAATGTTGCAAAACAAGCATCGATAAATATACATTCTTACTCAACCTCGAGTAAGGTAACTACGATTAATGCCCTTATCGTGAAAACTATAACAGATATATTGCCTCCGTCCACCATTCCAAATAAAGAATGGAACCACGTTCACGATCTGCAACTCGCAGATCCATTGTTTTTCAAGCCAGGAAAGGTAGACCTGCTTCTGGGAGCAGATGTTTACGGAGAAATTCTCTTCGAGGGATTACAAAGGGGTCCACCTGGAACACCAATTGCACAAAATAGTACCCTCGGCTGGATCCTTTTCGGCAATTTAAAAGGCGCTCAAACAAGTTCCACAGCGTCTTCCTTAACAATAAATGCTCATTACGAGGAAGAGTCCTCACTAGATAAACTTCTGAGACGGTTTTGGGAAACTGAAGAGGTTACTACTAAAGGAAGACAACTGTCTACGGCAGACCGCGATTGTGAACAGTTTTATAAGAAAACTCATTATCGAAACGCAAATGGCCGTTACGAAGTTCGTTTGCCCTTCATCAATGAAAGTCCCAACCTAGGCGACTCTCGTGGCATGGCTATACGAAGACTTTACAGTCTAGAGCGTAAATTACATCAAAATCCCGAACTGAGTCAGGAATATATGGCTTGTATAAATGAGTATAAATCATTAGGGCACATGATGTTGGCTGATAAGGAAGTGAGTAAAGATAAATATTATTATCTTCCTCACCACGCCGTTATCAACGATAGCACGACTACCAAAGTTCGAGTTGTCTTTGATGCTTCGGCTAAATCCGCCAATGGGAAAAGTTTGAATGAACAGTTGCATACGGGCCCAGTATTGCAATCTGAACTTTTCTCAACTTTACTTAGATGGCGAAAGTACAAATTTGCTATGTCAGCGGACATAGAGAAAATGTATCGAATGATAAACGTTCAATCTCCAGACCAAAATTATCAAAGAATAGTTTGGAGAAACAATCCCACTGAAGCCATTAAAGATTACAAAT
This sequence comes from Dioctria linearis, assembly GCA_963930735.1. Classification (NCBI taxonomy): domain Eukaryota; kingdom Metazoa; phylum Arthropoda; class Insecta; order Diptera; family Asilidae; genus Dioctria; species Dioctria linearis. The sequence goes on along the minus strand of OZ005740.1, from coordinate 225,046,688 downwards.
TGACTACTGTCACCTTTGGGACAACACCAGCTCCGTACTTAGCAATCAAAACCCTACATCAGTTAGCTGCTGATGAAGTTGCTAGATTTCCTAAAGCGGCCAAAATTGTATTACGAGATTTTTATGTTGATGATCTGCTCACTGGAGCAGATTCCATTGAGGAAGCTTTAGAAATGCAAGGTCAGCTTATTCAACTCTTGTCGTCAGCAGGATTCAATCTACGAAAGTGGGTCAGTAATTCATCGGATCTCCTATCGAACATCGCAGAGGAACATAGAGAAGTACAACTTCCTTTACGGTTAGCAAGTGATGAATCTGTGAAAACCTTGGGCATCCATTGGCACCCAGGAACTGATCATTTTACGTTGCAATATAAACAGTTTGCAGATCGCATTTCTACAAAGCGTTCTGTATTGTCAGAAATTGCTACACTTATTGATCCACTTGGTTGGATTTCTCCAATCATAGTCACAGCTAAAATTCTGATGCAAACCTTATGGGTTTCTGGATGTTTATGGGACGATCCTATTCCTGCACCCATTGACAATCACTGGCGACAATTTAAATCAAAACTAAACCACATCAGCAAAATCCACATACCACGGTGGATATTCACAACTAGTAATCTGTCAACTTGCCAAATACATGGGTTTTCCGATGCGTCCAATCAAGCCTATTCGGCCGCAGTTTATATAAGAGCCATAGATCAAGAAGGAAACGTCCATGTTAATCTACTAATTGCGAAATCCAAGATAGCACCTGTTAAACCTATTACGCTTCCCCGCCTCGAGTTATGTGGCGCTGTGCTATTAGCTCGACTTATTAATCGCGTCAAGACAGACCTAAATTTTCTTAATGTACCCATATTCGCGTGGACGGATTCCTCTATAGTCTTAGCTTGGATTCGCAACCATCCTAACAAATATAAAACCTATGTTGCAAACAGAATCGCAGAAATTCAAACCGCAATCGATATACAGTCTTGGCGTCATGTTCGGTCTGTTGACAATCCTGCCGACTGTAACTCCAGGGGCATTGAACCTGAGGCTTTAAGCTTGCATAATATATGGTGGCACGGACCACAGTGGCTGTCAAACTCTGAGGAAAATTGGCCTCAGTCATTACCATTGATGGAAAATAACATTGACTCTGAACAAAAGCGAGTAAGCTGTCTAATCACAACTTATTTAGACATTGACGATTTATTTCGTAAATTCTCGACCTTTGTTAAGCTGCAACGTGTCATTGCTTATTGTTGCAGATTCATAAATCACTGTCGCAAAAGAAGTCCAGAAATCCATCACGATTACTCAATGCTACTCAGACCTGATGAGATGACTCAGGCGAAACATTTGTTAATAAAGCGAGCTCAAACGATTGAGTATCCAAATGAAATTCAGCAACTAAAAGCAGGAAATTTTATATCTTCCAGAAGCAAAATTTTACCTCTCAATCCATTTCTGGATGATGACGGATTATTACGTGTGGGCGGGAGATTACAACATGCAAATCTCCCTTACAATCAAAAACATCCTGTAATATTGCCAAAGGAAAGTAATCTAACAACCTTAATAATCAACTATTTCCACACAAAAACATTACATGGAGGTCCCCAATTGGTTCTGTCAACATTGAGGAATGAATTCTGAATTCCTCAAGGACGAAAAACAGTCAAACATGTTTTACACAAATGTATAATATGCTTCAAACAATCTGCTTCAAATAGGAACCAAATGATGGGGAACCTACCTGCCTCTAGAATAAACAAATCAAGACCTTTTCAACAAATCGGCGTGGATTATGCTGGCCCCATTAATTTAAAAATGTCTAAGCACAGAGGAAACGGTTCTACAAAGGTTACATTTGTATTTTTATTTGCATGGCCACCAAAGCTATACATATAGAACCTGTCTCTGATCTTACCACAGCAGCCTTCATTGCAGCATTTCGACGTATCTCCAGTCGACGGGGACTTTGTACAGATGTCTATTCTGATTGTGGTACAAACTTCATAGGAGCTGACAAAATTATACAAAGAGATGTTATGACTGCAGTGAAACAAGCAAATAAAGAAATGGCATCTAAGGTAGTACAAGATGGAATACGATGGCATTTTAATCCACCTTCAGCACCACATTTTGGAGGCCTTTGGGAGGCAGGAGTGAAGTCGATTAAGTTTCACTTAAGGCGCACATTAGGAAATTCATCATTAACATTTGAAGAATTTACAACCGTGTTGACTCAAATTGAAGCCTGCTTAAACTCCAGACCATTATGTCCCATCTCTGATGATCCAGACGATCTTAATACTTTAACACCTGGACATTTCTTAGTAGGCAGTTCATTATTAACTCCACCAGAACTAATTGTTGAGAAAAATACTTCATTAATCACAAGATGGAATCATCTGCAATTATTACAGCAACAGTTCTGGAACAAATGGTCCAATGACTATTTGAACTCATTACAGAACAGACCAAAATGGCAGAATCCAGTTTCCAATCCTAAAGTAGGAGACATGGTTGTTATTAAGGAACCTAATTTACCAGCATGTCGGTGGAAATTGGGACGAATTACCGAACTACATCCAGGAGCTGACAAATTGGTAAGAGTTGTCAGCATTAGAACTCAGACTGGACTTTTAAAGAGACCAATCACAAAATTCGCCATACTTCCTTTGGCCTAAACCACGTTTTCAAAACATTCATTAAAATTATCCAAAGGCGCTTGTATATTTGAATACACATATATTTTTTTTTGTTCAGTCCAAATCATCACCCTTAATAGAATTGCATATAATATTAATATCCATTTCACTCATATTCATTCACATTATCAAAACAAAAACAAAAAACCTAATATCAGTTATCATCATATGCATGCAATTACATTTTGATATTTTCCTCCAAACAATAAAATCATCACACCAGAGAAAAGTTTTAAAATACCATAATCGAGGTGCATTCTTAAAAATTGCACATGCATTCATACATATAACAATTCTTTGTTTCTAAATCCAACAATACATTCCGCACAAATGTTCAAAATTACATTCTCGCTACCGTTGAAATTCATCACCAGATTTGCCTTTTTGCATTTTTTTTTTGCTGGTAATCTAAATATGCAACAGTTAATCCGATAGTCAGATTGTATCCCACAGTCACAGCTTTAATAAAAGAGGACCCGTTAGTCCTCTTTAAATATTGATTACCCTGCAGCACAACTCACAGTTGAATTTCAAATTGGCAGAAGGAAAATGGAATCTCCTAAGCGCGAGTTAGACATGAAAACTGAGTTGCCATCAACTCCGGGCAAGAGCATTGAGCGCGAGGTCATGGAAATTTGGCATCTTGAGAAGCAGCTAAATGATTTAAAGACGGCATCCAAAGTGAGACAACTCAACAGGCGATTTCGTGCATTGAAATTGGAGGATAACCTAGATTCGGATGTGATTGTAATCCCCGACTCACCACCACAATGTCCAATCAGACGTAGCGCCAGCACCATCTTACCAACGAGATGAGCAGCCTCAAACAAGCAATCATCCAGCCGGCAACATAACACCCACACCTAAGGTTAAAATCCTGGAAGATATCACATTGATACCTAATACCAGCAAATCAAATACAGGAGATGATGACGATATCCATTTATTGGTGCGAGATCATGACACAGGAACCATGGAGAAATTCGTGATCTCACTAAAGGCTCTACAAAAATCTAAGAAAAGGAAGCAGAGATTTACCACGCAAGACGGTACGCGGTATAACATCCGCTTATTAAAAGATGGCAATATAAAAATTTTAAAATAAAGACCACATAAATAAGTTGGGTGTTTCTTTTCTTATAGTGAATATTTTTGCCTTAATATCTGCGTTGACATTTGGGGCTACATTGGTTGAAAAAAGTTCTTTCTTTTCTTCTCCGTACGTCAACCATTTTCAGATCTCTCATTTTTTCAGGATAAATATAAAACATAAAAATGTTTACTAAACGTGTACATTAATACATTACCGTGGTCGGTATAATATCAAAAAACAAAAAAAAAACAAGGGGACTTTAACACTCTATAATATTTATTTGCAGGAATATTTCTTTCATTGCTTTTTTGGCATCCAACTTCAAAAAAGAGTTTACAACTTTTAGAACATCCATAGTAAAGGCCTGGTGAATGCGATATCAGAATTTTTTCAAATCTGTATAATACAAAACAAAACATTACATAGATATAGTAACCTAAAATTCACAATTAATATCCGCTGGAGGCGTTAACAGACCGCATTTGCATATCGCATAGTTTATCCTTGAACGGCATCTTAGCCCTTCAACGGGGGGCAGTATGTTCAGGATTGAACACATTCACTAGCTTCAGCTCCACTGTCCTGAAATAAAAAAAAAGGGACCACCAAGAATCAAAACTTAAAAGTAAAACTAGAAAATCATCTTACCTAATTAGGCACATTTATCAGCCAGACGTAAGCACTTATCCCTCAGCATGTCAGCTGAACGTCAACATGAACATTCACATTCCACTCAGAAGTAACAACTTCGATAAAGAAAACGTACTAGATGCAGAAATGGACACAACAAGTGGAACGAAACAGCAGCACCATTTACACGGTAGTATTATACTGTTTTAATATTATTCATAAATAATAAAAAAGAAAAAGGGCAGAAGTATATATGACTGAAGTGAAAATATTATTAATTGTAACCATATTCAGTTAACAAAATTGAATTTTAGGAAAATGTTTTTAAGATAATTAGATAGGAACGATGTGTTAATAATAACATAAACTGGTAACACTTCGAAAGAATGTGATGAAGTGCAGCTGTTATGTTAAGATATTGTTGCTAGGTTATTGTTGCTATGCCAATATTGTTGCCATGCGCCTTTGACTACCGTTCTTTGGTGCCGTGTGCAAACTCTGGCTATATAAACAGCAGTTTGACTTGATTCGATCTCTTTTTTAGTTTGGCAGCATAGCGTTCAACTTGGTAATTTCTATTCCTGATAAATCATTTATTTTGTTTTCTAACTTGAACTTTAATTTTGATTGACGATTGAAATAAAGATTTGTATTCTGGGTATCGACTAGAATAGGAACTTTATTTTGAGTAGCAACAAGGTTAAAGATTTTTATTGTGGGTACCGACTACAATAAAAATTACAGTACCAACAACAAAAATACTTTGTTCTAATTACGGATTGAAATTAAAGATCTCTTATTCTGGGTATCGACTAGAATAAGGACTTTCTTTTCGATAACTATTACAATAAAGATTCTTACTGTGGGTATCGACTGCAGTAAGAATATCTTACTAACAACAACAAAAATACTTTGTTCTAATTACGGATTGAAATTAAAGATTTCTTATTCTGGGTATCGACTAGAATAAGGGCTTTCTTTTCGATAACTATTAGAATAAAGATTCTTACTGTGGGTATCGACTGCAGTAAGAATATCTTACTAACAACAACAAAAATACTTTGTTCTAATTACGGATTGAAATTAAAGATCTCTTATTCTGGGTATCGACTAGAATAAGGACTTTCTTTTCGATAACTATTAGAATAAAGATTCTTACTGTGGGTATCGACTGCAGTAAGAATATCTTACTAACAACAAACAAACACTTTGTTCTAGTTACGGATTGGAATCAAAGAATCTTATTCTGGGTATCGACTAAAATAAGGACTTTGATTTCGATAGCAACTGGAATAAAGATTCTTATTGTGGGTATCGACTGCAATAGGAATATTATTAATAAAACACTTTATTGTGATCATTGATTGCAATAAAAATATCCCAATTCCCAACCTAAAGAAAGCCAATTGAATCAAGCGCCAAACATCGAGTGGGTAAGTACAAGTCAATTGCTACGGTAGTGTAAATCAAATTTATATATATTAATCATTTAATAAACATTGGTTTCAGCCTTTTATATTCTAATATATATATATATATCTTGTAGTTCTTAAATTTTGGTATTTACTAAATTTGAAACATTAGTGCAGTGAATAAACAAATAAAAACCACTAGCTTTATACCAGTGGCGTAAATATCACTACACCTTTCATTTATTGCATGTACGCTCTGAATACGGGCAGTACACCGTCAAAAATTTGTCTGTAGTTGCGAAATCGCATACAAACATTCAGTAGTAATAGGCGAGTCTAAGAAATCTTCGAACATCTTTCTTATTTTTTGGTACCGGCCACGGCCTGATGGTCTTCGTATTGTCTGGATCTGTCTGAAGTCCTCTTGCTGACACAATAAGTCCCAAATATTTCACTTCCCGCTGAAACAGATAACATTTTTTTGGGCTCAGTTTTAGATGAGCTTCACGAAATCATTGAAAGACAGTTCTAAGATTCACGAGGTGATCATCGAAGCTGCAACCATGAACAATCACATCGTCGAGGTACACTAAGGTGGTTTCTACTCCCACGTTTCGAAGGACGCCGTCCATTAATCGCTCGAAGGTAGCTGGCGCATTACAAAGACCGAATGGCATCACGTTAAATTCCCATAACCCACCTCCGGCAGAAAATGCTGTTTTCTCTCGATCTTTCTCACTAATTTCGACTTGCCAGTATCCAGTTTGCAAGTCTAAAGTAGAAAACCACGTGGAGCCAGCAAATGAAGCGAGAGTGTCATTCATCCGAAGAAGTGGGTACGAGTCTTTCTTCGTGATGTCATTCAGTCTTCGATAATCAACGCAGAAGCGTGTACTGCCATCTCTTTTTTTCACCAGGTGCACTGGTTATGCCCAAGGACTACTAGATCCTCGTATTATGCCGTTTTCTTCCATCTCTCGCGTTAGCTGTTCGACCTCAGCTTTCTTAGCCAACGGTATTCTTCGAGGTGGTATTCTGATAGGCGTAGCATCACCTACATTGATTTGGTGTTTTGTGATATTGGTACGGCCACTGTCGTTTGATCCAGTGGAAAAAACGTCACTGTATACATTCAACATGGCTTCCAACTTCACTCTTTCATCTCTAGTTACTTCCTCTGAGGGTTGATTTAGCGTTTCGATTAACTGCTGACCTACGTCGCATAGCAAAATCGCACATTCGGCTACGGAGGTTGACTCCAATTGACCAACCAACCTACGTCAAGGAAGGAGAATGTCGCTTGATGTTACATTTACCAATCTCAGAGGAATTCTACTTGTTTGGGGGTCTACTAAGACCCGAGCTATCCAAACTCCATTGGGCAACGTGGACTGAGGATCTGGCTCAAAAATGACAACTGTGTCGGCATCGTGCTTTCCAATAAAAGGCAATGAGACTAAAGTTTCGCTCTTCGCAGCGAGTACTATGGTTTTGCTAAGTAGATAGGCGACGATATATACCGGGGTTTGTTTAATTCTATTGCCGCACTTCCAATCTGGAGAACCTTCTTTTCAAAATCCAACCCACAACTATAAGCATTTAAGAAAACAATATCAAGTAGGATCACGGGCTCGATTCTTGCTAACAAGACTTCGTATTGAACTCGACAGTGCTTCAACTGGATTTCAACCACAATAGTTCCTAGGACCTCGATACTTTCCCCAGTCATGCTTCGAACACGGACTGATGTGTGTCTCGTTTTCGAGGGACGGTCTAGGTGTCGAGGGTGTACGATCGAGAGGGTAGCTCCGGTGTCTATAATAAAGTTGTAGGGACCCGTATTAAACATTCCTTGGAGAGTGAGGCTATTTCTGGAAGGTCATATCGTGTTTAAAACGATCTCTTCTTTGATTGTCGCCTGGGCTGGGGGATCCGAGAAGTCCTGGTAAGATTTGTTTGCTTCATGAGTAGAAGTAGATGGCATTGGGTTCAAATTAGTGTTATACTTTATTGTGTCGACGGTGAGCAATTGAGGTTTGATGGAAAATTCATCCACTCGTTCCTCTTGGAGACGATGATCCCCAGTTTCCCGAAGATGTTGGTGTTGGCAGACTTAAACCAGAGGAGGCTGAGGGCACTGAAGAATCGTAAATTGCCGGAGGTCTGGTTGAGGCATTCGAAATCAGTGTTGGTGGCATTAAATTTGCTGAAGGTGCTGAAGCAGAGCTATACGTTGCAGTTGCTGTCGTTTGAGCTTTATCACGTACCTGCTCTGATCCTGCGGCGTAAAAGTGATTGTTAAATCTACCTCGCCGACGTCTGTTTCTAGAGCTCGATGGTAGTTGTGCCTGTGCCAAATAAATTCTGTTTCGCTTTCCAGATCCCAATCCGAGGGATAATTCTTGTGCAGCTTTTAAGGCTTCGTGTATGTTCTTTGGACCACGGACCTTTACCAAAGTTCGAGGCTCATCATCTCTAACCCCTTCTAAGAATCGCAGTGTCACCATTCGATCGACTATGTCTGTAGGGCACGATGGAAAAGCTGCCCTAGCCAGTCTTTGCAATTTCAGATTGAAATTAGAAGGGTTTTCTTTTATGCCCTGTATCCTTCCGTGGAACTGCAATTGACAAGCATAAGGATCCAGTCCGAAACGTTCCTCTAGCAATGCAACAAGCTCATCGAGCTGGATGTGATGACCATGAGGAAAAACGCTGAGGACAGATAAAGCGTTGCCTTGGAGGTGTGTAATTATTGCACCAGATTTTTCCTACTCGTTTCAGTTATTGTTTCATGCTATAATCTCAAATTGGATTCTGTAATCTGACCACGACACAGTTCCATCGAATGGTGTCAAATTACAACTAAGACTCCCGCTTAAAGCTTGGGAGGGGGCTTTAGGTGCTGTATTCAAAAATATTTGACCCTTGTCCCAACTCAAATGAGCATCGACAGGTACACCGGTGGTTCGAATAGACGAGCCGACAATAGGACTAAAACCAGCTGCTGGGGCTGGCATATTGTGGGGAGCAATTGGACTTGAAAGTTGATCTGTCGACGAGTTTGTAATAAGGTGGGCATGGACTTGGGTTGGCAATAGGGTTGATAAGAGGCACTGCCTGCGCTTCAGCCAGGGAATTGGAATTAGTCAAAATATTCGACGAGACAGGATGAGAAGCAGTAGCTGTAACTATCGAGGTAGTAGTAGACGCGGCTACACTTGTTGGAAACAGATTATATGTGGAAATGGAGTCTTCGAATACCTTATTGACAAGATGTGCCGCTTAGAGTTTTCTCTAACTCAGAAACCTTTTTTGATACTTCAGTCACTGCCGCAAAAGCTTCTGTTTTCATAGATTTACATGCAGTTCTCTGTTCTTCCTTTAACTCTTCTTTCAGGTCATTAGCAAGTCCCGTAATTAATCCAGACACTACTGCTTCATCTGCTCTTTCATGTATTGCATCTGTTCTTCAGTCATTTTGGCAGTGATGCTAAAACAAGAATCCTTTCTATTAGCGTATTAGCAGAAGAACAGACCACAGATCTTTTTGGATTCGCTGTTGAAAAGAGCAACGACTTCACAAAAGAAGGGTTAATTACACTTGAAGAGCGGGGAGGGGGGGGGTGCAAAATAAATAAGATAACTATTTAAGTTTAAAGTAGAGTTGACTTCGCTCACTGTAGTTATATGAAAGTCACAATAAATATATATCTTTGAACTTCCAGACCAATCAGGACAAATTTAGCAAAGTAAAAACAAAACATTATAAGCTTATAAATGAAGGATCCTAAGTCGCAAATTCGACATGCTTGAGCTCTATTTGTGCGCCTAGTTAATTCGAATTAAATAAAGGGAGAAAGAAATTCAATCCGTAAGGTCTAATTAAAAAAAGATAATAATAATAATAATCCAATCCGCTAATATTAGCAAAATTCAAAGGATTAAAAAAACAAAATTATATGCGCTAGAAAAGAAACTTAATCAATAAATTCAAGAGAATTCAATAAAAAAAAAACAAAAATAAGCTGAAAAAGAAACTTAATCTATAGAACTCTAACGAAATCACACAAAAAAAATATAAAAAAACGATTCGCCAAAGCGCAAAGCCTTAGCCGATAAATTTAACAAATAAATTAAATTTTCCAACTGTAGCTAGTTGGTTTTTTTTCTTTAACGGACCATAATATGGGAGAAATATCGTTTGGGATATTTGCCGAATAAACCCCACACCTGACACCAATTGTAACGCTTTGGTTTATCATAGATAAAAGAAAATTAATTGCCCTGGCCGAGCGGAGATGAGGGTGCAATTAATTTGTTACGACCAGCTTTCCGGCACTTAACGCCTAGATATCACCTTGTCCCAATCTGTTCGTTTGGTCTATATTGGAGCTTCCAGCATGAGCTTGCAAAAGAGTTACGACTCTGTGGCACTTTGGTGAAGAACCCACTTGATCTTCCGTAATAGCTATAAGCGCACCAAGGGGAATCTTTGTCTTGTAGTACCGGTAACCGCCACGAAAGAGTATCACTGAAAGTTATGTTCGAAGTTCGAAACCTGGATGCCAGCTCACAGCTGTTTTATGTCAAAAACTATTTAAATTGCTTTTCGTTGTACGTGAATTGTTTCTTCCCGTAGCTTGCGTTTTTAGATTTTCAGGCAAGTAAGGTTGTGCGAGAGCAAAGATCTCACTGGCGAGAACAATTCTCTAGACTACAACTTACTTCTGTACTCAGAATAAATTTGGCCTGACAGAAATTACATTAAAGCAACAACATGGACTGAGGAATACGCGTAGGTATCTTTATCGTAGAAGTTCTTCCACTTTTAAAAGAATAGAGAATGCACTAGATATTACCATTGATAGCCGCGTTGAGCTTATCTTTCATGTATGGTTTCATAGAATCTCGCATCTAATGTACAGTGGTATACAATTACCTATCGCAGTCAGTATCTGCACCTAAAATTTATCTTTAAAAAAAAAAATACTTAGCTGTTCATCCACAGTGCTCAAGAGAGTTCCTTGTTGGAAACCAGCCCCGGCTCCTAGTGGTTCCTGAATTTCCTTTCTTTCGGATTAAGGCAAACCAAAGAAGACTCGCGTGTCAATGAACAACTTCGATTTATTTCAACAACTTTAATTCACAAATCTACTTGGATTCGGTTTTTTTTTTACAATTTTTAAATTTTAATTTTGCAAAGGGATTTCCTTTTTCTAGTAATTCACTTGCACTAGGCCGTTATCCAGTTCACTCTGCTGGCTGACTAATTAAAATTTTTCTTTCAGGTGACCGTTCGGTTCTTGTCCGTTGTCCCGGGTCGTTGACCTTATGTTGGCTCTCAGCTTTATCCGCGCGCCCGCTGATTCTAAATTTATCCGTGCGGGCTGCCAGGCCTGTAGTTGGATAATTCGCCGAGTTACAATATGTTGTTTATATTCGTTATGTCAGCCGCGTGCAAGTTTTATATTGTTAAATTTTTGTAGTAAAGTTCAGTGATTATGTGATTCATAGGTTTTCATCGAGGGACTCATTTATCCTTGGACAGGTTGGTATATAAATTTCTTTAATTTATATGTTAAGGGGGGTTATTACTGAAATCTTAAAAAACATGAAAAGTTAATACGACTTTGCGTCAAATCTGTGTGTATTATTATGATCAAAATTCCACATAATTTGAGAAAAGGCATAAACTTAGGTAATGACTCGTCAAAAATAAAGATTTCGGAGTTTTATATGTATGTAATTAGCTGTAGAAAATTCTCAAATTCATGAAATTTGCAAAGTTTGGTACATAATAACGAAATAATGGTACATCAAGTAGATAAATTTGTACTTGAGTATGGAAGATCTTAAAGTAGAAGAGAAAGTGACGCAGAGAAAACTAATAAAACAGTTTTGGTTACCAATATATTTTGCTTTTGAAAGTTGCTATTTTTAGAGACGAATGACTAACACAATGATGATTTTATTGGAAAGAAAGTTCAATTTGTAACAAAGATCAAACCTTTTTCTGTTTATTTTGAAAAAATCAAGTTTTTTTGTGCAATGGTAAAGGAAATAAAGTCAATAATGTTAACCATGGTGACGACAAAAATTTCTTGATTTTATATATTTTGCATACAATTTGGCGTTTTTAATTCATTTCATCACCGTCAGATGGAATGATTTGCTTTCGGAAAGCATTCATTTGTTTTGAAAGCTTTGCGGCGGGCTGTAGTGTGCAGGCTCGGAAAGTGTATGCCACCGTTTTCTGCATTAGGTATATTAGTGTAAATTTCGGGGAATATTTTGAGTTTTATCATTGATAATTTCTTATTTTTGCTTGGGAGGCGAGAAATTATTGTGGCAGTTCTCTTTATAATCTATTTGTTTCTAATTGTGAGTATTCAATCACTGGACGTGTTAGTAAAATTCAGTCCAATAATTATGGAATAAAGAGAAAATTGAATGTTACTAATAATGTAAATTTGGGTATATGAAATATATAATCCTATAAGCCATTACTCAGAAAATCGACCATTTTGTGTAATTTTTTTTTTTTGATGAAATATGCTACCCATATGTATATGACCGAGATACGGTCTTTTGAAATTAGAAAAATATGGGAAATTTTACTTAGTACATGTAACTTTATCATCGTATCTCAATGAAATAAGCGTTATTTATTTTGGGAAGCCTTGAGGTTTCCGAGAAAAATTAATCAAAGTCATTTTTCTGAAAATATGCTTTCCTTGAATATTTCAAAATGTACGTTCCCGATATTTTTTATGTTATTGTAGGATCTTAAACCCTAATGGATTTTAGTGAAGCTGTAGGAAGGAGAAAATGGTTGTTGGTAAAGTCAAATTTAACTCTTTAAAGTAGTTCTTTGGTTATCTAGTTATTAAAATGGTAAAACTGACATAGTGTGAACATTGCCAAAATTATATGAAACATTACAACTCGAGAGTTCTCGGAAGAGTTTTATTTGATGACCGGCTTCAATAAAATAAAATTTGCCCAAGCAATAAATGATGCCAGACAAATTACATGGAAAAGTGTCTGATCAACAGCACAGAACGCACACATTTCGTTCGCCCCTTGCCTGCTGCTCTCGTAAAACGTTTTATAAGTTCCAAACAAAATTTATGAAAAATCCGACAGCAAATCTAAAATCTCGCCATGCTTATGCAATCCTACTACTGTGCAGATGTCCAAAATGATTTGGAGTACAATGCACAAGAATATCACAGAATCATATAGCTTTGCATGTACATATAGTGGTTTGTTTCAATTTTCAAATTGCATACTTTTATGCGTTTATTTTCCACTGTGATTTTGAAAACAGAAATCGTGAGTTTTTTTTTGTGGTAACCCACTTAATTGTGTTTAATTTTCTGCCTTTTATAAATGGCATAGATACCGGTCAAGGTGAAGTTATTGCGCGAAGTCTCACCTAAGGTATCTGTGCATTCTTTATAAAAGGTAATGAAATTATGTATCCATACCAACTACGTTGTTATTTATATAATTTTATGTTGTGTAGCATGAAGTTTATTTATATTTGCATGCTTCGTATTGTTTGCCTGTATTGTGTGGTAGCTTACCTATTATTATACAAAACAAATTGTTGTTCTCGTTTTTTTGTATGTTTATTTCATTACTTAAATCTATAAATTCACTAACTAATTCATTTTGTTTATTTCAGGTCGTCGTGAGACTCTTGCATCTGTGTCTTCCCAGATGCTAGGAAGATTTTTGTCTATTTTATTTTAATCTAATTTATCTTTTGATTTTAAGTTGGTCGAACATATTTGATGCACCGATTTATCCCTCTTTGTAACTGTCTGCCAGGATATTTAGCTCAAGTTTTTTGTCTGCCCTTGAGTATATAGAATTTTGATGACTTTTTGTAAATATTTATTTTTGTACAAACCTTTATGATATGACGTAAGTTATACACACTTCATTCGTGACATCCAAATTTTGTGCCATTTTTGCTATTGAACATGGAATATCATTCTCTGCTGTCAAACCAAAAAGCAGCCTTTGTGATATCACGTTTTTCAATTGATTTTTTTAAGCCTTCACGGCCGTTCCGCAGCGTCTTCCATTACTGCTAGCCAAACAGACTTCCGAATAAGTTATCAACGACACACAGTGGTCCCAAACCCCGAAAAGCTGGCCAAAAGTCAAAAACGTATTCAATTCGTGTGAAAGTCTGTACTCGGGGGGTTTTTGGGGTCGCTGATTACGAATTCGAAGTCAAAATGTAGAAAAACAAAATAGCGGATCCAATATTGCGGAAAATTTCTTTAAAAACGTATTCAATTCTGGTAAAAGTCCGTACTCGGGAATTCTAGAAATTATGATTGTGAATAAATGAAATAGAAAATGTAATGACATTGACATTTGAAGATTTGGGAAGAAGAGGGTTAGAATACAGTAATTAATCATTATTACAATGACAATGATTATTTATAATATATTTATTTCATTATTTTATTTTTAATCGATATAATTTGAGCACCAATTTCCTATAAACAATCTTACAGACGCGAGAATTACGAAAAACTGCAGAAAGTGCACACTAGGGAGGTCCTTGTTTAGGACATGTTGTTTTATCTTTTAATAATGGTGCTTAATCGATTTCAATTAAAAAATATCCCCAAAACCGAATTCGCAGCCAGATGCAGCTAATTTTTGGATATGTTTTGAGGAAATGTCTAAGCAACAGTTTCCATTTAGTTTCAGAGCAGGATTCGATGAGGGTTTTGACTTATTGCTTTTTCCAACACGACTTTAGAACATAACCAATTATTAATTAATTAACATTGTTAACAATAATTTCGAGCAACACATTCAAATTGTACTTACTTTCCGGAGAAGAATCAATTTTGGAGAATTAAAATCCGTTCACTTTTCGCGATTCTACACGTATCTCAACTTTGTCTTATTTTCAAGGTGCGACGAGTAAACGATGCAGCTGCTCTAACGCTCACGAACGAAACGGATTCCCACGCCAGGTAGGGACGCTCCCCCTTCCTTAACGGTCATAATACATACTAGGGGTACCACTACAACTATTCCACACCTGTTTTTTTTACTTTTTGGATATTTTATCATTTTCTTTTTCTCTCTTTAATACTTAATATTTCAGAAATTCAATTTTTAATTTAAATTTTTTCCTAGTATAGATCTACTTACAGCTTTTAAGGTGCAAGAATTACCCTATATATACGTAATAATCTAAATCGGTTTTGATTTTCAATGAAATCACAATATTCATAGCTTTTATCCACATCTACATATTCCTCGAACCACCTAAAGCTTTTAGAAAATATCTAATTGCATTTCTATATAAGCTTTTACAGTTAAGTTATTAAAAGACAACTCGAGTTCTAATAAATACACACAATTCAGAATGAAAGCGTCCAAATTTTCCTACATAGAAAAATATAATCCACACTGAAAAAAAGTCCTTTCTACAAGAAACAACAGTAAAGCTCTAAGGCTGTTTACCAAAGAACGAAATCATAAACTTGTTAGGTGAAAAGCTTGAGGTGGAATTTTAAACTTAAAAGAAAATACAAATGGGCAGCTGCCCAAATCTCGCGAATTTGATTTTAGTAATACTGGGAATATATTACTGAGCAACGATTGGAGATTACGAATTCGTTATATGTATTGTCAAACTTATTCATTAACTGCACATGTAGCATTCGTGAATCCCGAATTATTCGTTTCACGAAGATTCAAACCATTCATTATTTAACAAATGGGGTTTTCAATTAGTAAAGTCAAACGAAAGAAAACATTCATTGCCGTTTAATTTTGGAATTGGAAGAAAATCAAAGCCCCTTGCAGGAAGCAAAGTACCTCCTCCTCCTTCTTTCAGGGTACACAAAACTAAAATCTAGTAAATATGATGATATTAAGCATGTTGCTCTGTTTAGTAATGTTAGTGCTCGGAGGAGTGTTGAAGTTGCGAATGACGCTGCAAATACAATTTGGCCTAAAATTATCTTTCAATCAATTGATAATAAGTAAGAAATTCTGCTTGTCAAAACATAGTCGCAATAATCTTGAGAGAGATCCGACTGTGCTAAACGGAAACCATCTGCGTTTGAAAACTAGGCAGTTACCAACGGTTTCAAACTTGTCCGGGGGGAGGGGGGCAGCACCAGGGTTCGAAATTGTAGAAATGGAGGGCATTCGACACCCGGCATTTATACGGTTGACCGTCTCTGGAAAATAATTTAGATTGAACGTCTCTGGAAAATAATTGAGATTGAACGTCTCTGGAAAATAATTGAGATTGAACGGCTCTGGAAAATAATGCAGATTGACCGCTTCTGGAAGTGTCAAGAAAAGCTACAAGTCATGTGGTTGCCACGGATGGTTGGTTAAAAAAGTCCTGTTGTCGTGTGCGGGCTGGTAGAGCGCGCTAATTATTATTATTAAAGTAAAAGGTTAATGAAATCTATTAAGTAATATAGAGTCGGTCTAGTTGTATGTATACATTTGTATATCTTGTTACGTGCAATAGAAAGAGACAACTGGTGACATCTACTGGCAATAAACAACTTCAGGTTCGAAGAGTAAATGACTTCAGGTTCGGAGAATCGATTATGAAAGTTCAGGAATAGAACAAATAGAATAGTCTAGAAGCTTTTGGAATAGAACACTCCAGATTTATCCGGAGTGTTTCTAGGGTATAAATATAACAGTTGTCATCGCCAGAAAAGAGTCTTGTTTTAGACGTTGCAGTGTTAAGAAGCGAAAGTAATAAATAAGCGATAGTGTGTAATTAGATTGCGATTATTGAAAGTACAGTGTTAGCGATAATTAGAGTTGAGTTGATTAAATGAATGTTTGTGAACTTTATATGATTTAAGTGTAATAAAGAACTTATATATTAATTATTTAATATTGTGTTTTAAATAACGAACCAAATGCCACGCTCGCAACAATATATTTATATACGCGGAATAAATTTAAATTGAATGGATTGAACACGCCGGCATTTCATTTATTCGAGAACCATCTACATATTGGTGACCCCGAGCTCCAGTGAGGAATATTTAATATAATTATCAAAGATTACTAAATTTGCTAATCCAGTAAGCCCAAAAATAAGAAACCAGACCGCAAGAATAGAATCGCACACATAACAGCGATAAAATCCCTACAATTATACCGGATTAACCACGTAGCCGACAAGAAAAAAAAAGACATCACAGAACAATACATAACAATAGGAAGAATTTCAGCAGCAAAAAAATATTAGCAACAAATCGTCAACTAATTTTTGCTTTAGTGAAAACAAGGAATTTTGCAACATTGTAAGCACTGAAATTACGACGATACAATATTCGTCACCCATTCGTAAGCAGCCAACTAAAATCATCTTTAAATCTGTCATGTCGATGTCATGGAATTAAATTCACAACACCAGCTTATCGCACATACCTACATACATCACCTTGTTTCGAAGCATCTGGTAACTTGATAATAAGAGTAAAAAAAATTTTTTTTTTATCACGCACAAAATTACTTTTCAATTATAGATTCGAATTTAGTAGCTAGGAAAATAAGTAATTTTTTCTTTCTCCTGAACAAAAAAAAATATATGTTTTTAAATACGTTGAAATGCAAGTTTTTTTTAAGATGTTATATTTTAATTACATATATATGGTTACATAATTAATTCATAGCAAAATAGAATTGAAAATATTTTTAATTTAATAGATTTTGTAGCTTTGTGAACCGAACACGACATATACGTATATATCGCATTTTAAAATCCGTAAAATAAAAGCTAAATACTCATTATAGTACATAAATGCATATTTATGTAATTTTATTCGGGCATTTACGATAGAGGTGAATTTTAACATTTATAAGCGAGAATGCCAGACGACGAATTAAATAAAAACGCTCCAATTTCAGGAAACGGTTAATCCGAGAATAAATCATCGACCTCGCAACAAACCAATAGCACAGACAATCAAAGCGAAAATATTGTTGAGTTGTATAGTCTCAAAATTCCTACATTTTGGGAGGAAGCTCCAGTTGCTTGTGTAGCGTAGTCCCCATTCGCTACTCTTTTCCTTTTTCCTCCTCACCTGTTCTTTTTTTTTATTAATCCAGCCTCTACCTTCTGTAGATAGGCCCCTCTCCCGCACCAATCATTTCCCAGGGTACCTAAGAAGGGGACAAGATTTCATATCTTCGAGAAGTAGCCCTATGCTACTTCTCCATACCTATTATAAAAATCCTGAAAAGAAAAGTTAGATATTTTCGAGAAGTAGCCATATGCTACTTCTCCATAAACATAAAAAAGAAAATGAAAAATTATATTTTTTGTCGAAGCGAAAAATTCCAATTTGCACAGAACCCGCGCAAGCCACAACTTTTCGTATGAATCACACTTACCAGAAACGAATAACGGTAATTCGCCTAGCTGTAATTAATGCATCGTACGATACCACCCTACAATGCCTTACCGCAACCCATTGCCGTCTTTATGTTACAGGCCGTGACATCGATTTCTTTGAATGTATTAGAGTGGTATGATTTCGTACTTCTCTTAGAATTTGTTCTTATGGAAAAATGCTGGTTTTTATGCTGGTAAATGCACAAGGAATTATATAACAAAATTCCTGAATAAAACTTTTGCTAGGGAGGCTTATTTACATTGTGCAGAAGGTTGAAGTTGAAAGTAATGCTTTTTTCCATAACAACAAATCCTAACAGAAGTTCGAAATCGTACCACTCTAATACTTTTGCAAGCGCCAAATTCGTTTTGTGTCACGGCCTGGAACATAAAAACGGCAATGCGCAAGCCCTTCGAAAAATTCCGACAAAGAATTTGTGTACACAGCATACATTTTTGCGATACAGACTTGTGATACACACACACACACTCGAACTCAGGCAGTAGCACCAGTGCTAACGATCAACCAAAATTCACGAGAAACGAAAAATGCTCGCCTAGCAGTGGACACAAAGACACGATCCATGGCAAAGATTTTGGATGGAAAGCACGACACAGTAACCCCCGGAATATAATACGACGCCACCCGTACAGATAGGCAACCGAGCAGTCGCGAGAGTAAGGGAATGATTCGTTGGACAAACGAAAGCGCTTGCCTGCCGGTGGGATGATGAAAAAAACAGGGTTTGCGATGTAGGCAGACTGTGGTCACTGTTCACTTGTTGTGTAATTTTGATACGGAACGGTCGTGTAAGAAGATGATATCGTCGGACTCTTGTGAATCTAAGCCGGTTTATGGCTTTTCCTGAAAAGAAAGAAAAGGTTTTGTGGTAGAAGTGAAAGTCGGGTTTTCTGGACAAATCGTTGAAAAGAAAATGGAAAAAAGGTCGGTTGCTTATAAAACAAAGTGAAAAGAAAGAAGAAAAAAACGCGTTCGATCGAGATTCGTTCGTTATCGCGCGGTGATTACCCGGCGCGTGAGCAAGTAAATTGTTGTATGGCTTACCTGCGCAATTTTCCTTCGTGAAATTTTCATGCCGTGATGGCATATCTGAAAAAGAAAATGTTGATTAATTAGAGACTTTAGTGTTATAAATGGTTTTAATAGATTATTTGTGCAATTTTTCTTTGTGGAATTCTCATGCCATGTGAGCATATCTGAAAAGGAAAAATGTTGACTCTAGTGCTATAAGTTGTTTTTATGAATTACCTGTGTAAATTTTCTTTGAAGAATTTTCATGCCATGACAGCATATTTGAAAAAGAAAATTTTGATTATTTAGTGACTCTAGTGTTATAAGTTGTTTTTAATAGATTACCTGTGTAATTTTTCTTTGCGGAATTTTCGAGCCGTGAAGGCATATCTGAAAAAAGGAAAATTTCGATTTTATGGATTACCTATGTAAATTTTTCTTTGTGGAATTATCATGCCATGAGAGCATATCTGAAAAGAAAATTTTGATTAATTAGTGACTCTAGTGTTATTAAGTTGTTTTTTTTTATAAATTACCTGTGGAATTTTGTTGCCATGAAAGCATATCTGAAAAAAAGAAAAAAATTGATTAATCAGTGACTCTAGTGTTATAAGTTGTTTCTCTGGATTAACTGCGTAAATTTTCTTCGTGCAAATTTCTTGCTATGTGGGATATCTGAAAAAGAAAATTTTGATTAATTAGTGACTCTAGTGGAATTTTCATGCCACGAGAGCATATCTGAAAAGAAAATTTTGACTCTAGTGTTATAAATTGTTTTTATGGATTACCTGTGCCATTTTCCTTCGAGGAATTTTCGTGCCGTGAAGGCCTGTAATGAGGTCTGACGCAGCATTTATGCTGCCGCCATTACTTAGTTATGCCCAAGGGAGACTTACAATGATAACACGGCCGAATAACAATATATATAAAACCTTTATTATTAACGTAGCCGGGTTAAACAATACTGGCAAATGTTTATTATAATAAGTTGACCGATTCCAAAATGGCACGTGAGCAAAGTAATCCCTTAGACGTCTGTCTTTCACCGTGGCTAAGATAGAGAGCGATAAAGAATATGCGACGAGAGTTCGTTCAGTTGTCTCGTGTTTTATATATGTCTCGTTTTTGTATTATTCTCGTGTCATTAAATGTACAGGGACGTGTAAAAGTTTTTGGAGTAGTTTACAGCCACGTCACTACATCACTCCCCTCGCAGCCGGAGGCGCCGTTTGGCTTATATTAGCTGCATGCTATTGATTTAACATCTAAAAATGAAGCTTTATCGTCTAAATGAGACAACTCTGTTCTTTTTTGTTCTGGTTGGATTTTCATTTGATTCTATTATATAAGCTGGCTTTAATCGGTCTATTGAAATGGAATTATTTTTTCCTTTAACATTGACTGTGAAGTGTTTTCTGAATTTTCGAATCATTGGGAATGGTCCCTGGTACGGCGGTCGTATACCTGGTCCTCTTGAATCATCTCGAATAAATACGTGGCTGCAGTTACTGAGGTCTTTAGGGATGTAAGCCGGTGTGTCGGATTTTCTTGTATCTGTGGGCCTCAACTTGCACATTCTTTCTCTAAGTTGATTGACGAAATCAGGTGGGTCTGCTGAATCGTTATTTTCTGATACAAAAATTTCAGATGGAAGTTTCAGTGGTTGGCCGTATAATAATTCGGCTGGCGAACAGTTCAGGTCTGCTTTGAATGCTGTTCTAATTCCTAACAATACTATGGGTAGTTCGTCATACCAGTGGCCATGGTTTGCGCGGCACTTCAAGGAAGTTTTTAAATGGCGATGGAACCGCTCTACCATTCCATTAGCCTGTGGATGGTAGGCTGTTGTTCTTATTCTGTGAGAACGTAGAAATTTGGTCAGCTCTCTGAATAATTTCGACTGAAATTGTGAACCTTGGTCTGTTGTAATTATACTAGGAACTCCAAACCGTGATATATATTCCGCCACGAATGTTTTAGCTATTGTTGCAGCAGTGGTGTCTTTTAAGGGATAGGTTTTGGGCCATCTGGTGAACCTGTCTATTATTGTAAGTATATAGGAGAATCCGTTAGATATCTCCAAAGGTCATACTATGTCCATGTGGACATGCTCAAATCTACTGCTGGGAGGTTTGAATTCGCCTAATGGGCTTCGTGTATGTTTTTGGATTTTACAGCGCTGACAATCGATACACGCTTGCGCCCATTGCTTAATGTCGGAATTCATATTGGGCCAGAAGTATCGATTTGTAATAAGTTTTCGTGAGCCTCGAATGCCTGGGTGTGATAATGAGTGTAAGGAATCAAAAGCTTTTTTTCTCAAATCGGTAGGTATATATGGTCGATTCATGATACTGGTTTCGCACCAAATCGCTTCATTTTCGGTGGGATACTGGAGCAATTCTAATTTAAATATTGAGCGATTCGCATTTCCTGCCGATGTTAAGAGCTTGAGCTCGTCATCCAGTTTTTGGAGCTTTATTATGTTGGCGAGGTTAAATACCGGGGAGTCTGTACTTGGGATTTCTATCTCTGGTCTTCTGGAGAGGGTATCGGCTACTAAATTCTCTTGACCTTTTACATATCGGATGTCTTTTGTGAACTGTGATATGTAATCGAGTTGCCGATTTTGACGTGGGCTACGCTCGGTTTTGGTAAACAGGGCATTTGTCAAGCGCTTGTGTCGGTGTATACCGTAAAGGTACGGTCTTCTAGATGATGTGAGAAATGCTTTATAGCTGCGTATATTGCAAGCAGCTCCCGATCAAATGCTGAATACTTTGTTTCTGTCGGGCTTAGTTTCTTGGAAAAAAAAGCTAAGGGTTCCCATTGCCTTGCTCCTAGTTGTCCAAAACCGCACCTATTGCCGTGCCTGATGCATCTACCGTTAGGCGTAAATTCCCGTTTTGCGAGGGATGTACCAAAAGAGTTTCATTCGCGAGAGCTTCCTTAATGTTCTGGAAAGCTTCATTGCTTTCAGCTGTCCATTCGAAAGACTTTGATGTGCGAGATTTGTTGGCTGTTGAATTGATGCAAGCGTATATAGGTGCTAGGAATTGTGCCAGGTTTGGTACGAACCGATGATAATAATTTATCATCCCTGCGAACCTTTGAGCTTGGCGAACCGAATTTGGTGTTGGAAAATTTTTTATGGATAGTACCCTGTCCTGTGCTGGCTGAATTCCGTTTTTCGTGATTTTGTGGCCAAGGAAATCCAATTCCTCCACGCCGAAAACACATTTTAAAAGCTTTATGTTAAGTCCATATTCTACCAGTTTCTCGAAAAGTAACCTAAGGTGCAGCTTGTGTTCGTCATGGTTCTTGCTGGCGACAAGAATGTCGTCAATATATACGAATACGCCGCTTAAACCTCTTGTTACCTCATACATGAATCTTTGGAATGTTTAAGCCGCGTTTCTCAGTCTAAATGGCATGCGGGTGAACTCAAACATTCCAAATGGCGTTTTTATTGCCGTATTTTGAACGTCTTCGTTGGCAACAGGTATGTGGTAATAGGCTCGGATGAGATCGATGTTGGAAAATACTTCACATCCGCGTAGTTGTAGATAGAAGCTGTGAATATGTGGAACAGGAAAACGGTCTGGCACTTGCTCGTTGTTTTTGGCCACCATATAAAGAGGTGAGGAAATTGGTGATGATGAAGGTCGACAGATACCGGGCTGTTGCATATGCTCGAATTCGGTGAGTGCAATTCTGTGCTTTTCTGGATTTAGCCTCCTACGCTTGCTGCTTGGAAGATGTCCTTGCGTGACAATATGGTGCACCACTTTGTGCTTAACCGGTAACGAATAACTAAGTGTTGCAGTTAGAGCGGGGAAAAGTTTGACTAAGGCAGCATAGGCATCACTGAGTGAATATAGTAGTGGCGTTACTGCATTAGCTTGAGCTGATTTTCCTTGTACTGTAGCGTATACCCCTATACGCTACTTTTGTTTGGCTTCTCTACGACTCTAGAGAAACCTCCTTGATTTCCCAGAGGTACCTAGAAAGGGGATAAAACAGTCATTTTCGAGAAGTAGCCCTATGCTACTTCTCCATATTACAAATTCCTGAAAAAAAAGAAAGACAAATTTTAAATATCTTCCATATTAAAAATTCCTGGAAAGTTAAAATTTAGATATTTTTCGAGAAGTAGCTCTATGCTACTTCTCCATATTACAAAATTCCTGAAAAAATATAAAATTTATATATTTTCAAGAAGTAGCCCTATGCTACTTCTCCATAGTACAAGAATTCCTGGGAAAAAAACATATCTATACACACCCGCATACAAGTCCAGGTCTAAAAGAAACAACAACAACAGCAGAATATTTTCAGTCGAAAAATTCTAAAATGTGCAAAATTAGCTCAAAATACAATTTTTCGTTTAAAACTTACCGCTACTCAACCACATCAAAGCGACGAAAACGGCAATTCGCCTAGCTGTAACAGATCGCGTGATGCCATCATGCAATGTGTTGCAGCAGGCTTGAAAAAAAGAACAAAAAATTCTGAGAAGAAAAAAGGCGCTCGCTTGCCGGTGGCTGAGTGAAGAACGATGGAATGTAGGGAGACTGCTGGTAGTCGGGGAGTTGTTTTTTGGCTTTGAACGAGAACGGTCGCAGAAAAATTGAGTCGTGATTCCTCTTTATTTAAAATCAGTCTTGAGAGTTTTTTTTTGCTTTTGTGAACTGAAAGAAAAATTTTAGTTTATTCATTCTGGTCGTGAATTTTATTAATTGGATTACTTACCTGTGCGACAGTGCTTTTCATATAGATCTTTCTAATAGTGAACTGAAAGAAAATTTTAGAATTAATGCTGCGCATTCATAAATTGTATTAATTAGAATATTTACCTGTGCTACAGTAATTTTTCCTAAAGATCTTTCTAACAGTGAACTGAAAGAAAATGTTGTTGTTAATGTTGCGCAATCAAGAAATTTTATTAATTGGATTACTTACCTGTGTGACAGTGATTTTCCTAAACTGAACTGAAAGTTTTAGTATTTGAAATATTTACCTGTTTGCCAGTGATTTTTCACATAGATCTTTCTAATAGTGAACTGGAAGAAAATGTTGTTATTAAGGTTGCGCATTCAAGAAATTTCATTAATTGAATTATTTACCTGCGCGACAGTGATTTTTCCTAAAGATCTTTATCATAGTGAACTGAAAGAAAAAATTTGTTATTACTGTTGCACATTCATAAATTGTGTTAATTAGAATATTTACCTGCGCGACAGTGATTTTTCCTAAAGATCTTTCTAACAGTGAACTGTAAGAAAAATTTGTTATTAATGTTGCACATTCATAAATTGTGTTAATTAGAATCGACAAGGTAAATTAATTTTTGATATGATTATTTTGGAGTCCTTTTTTGTGAAGAAGTTCAGTTCATTTGCTAGAAGTGGAGATTTATCTGAAAGCCTTAGTTTCGAAGCCAACACTCTTTCAAGTTCTGTATCTTGCTTTGGCAAGATGAAGAATTTAGCATTCGCATTTTTAGTCAGTAAAAGAGGAAAATTAGTCTCAGTTATTATGACTGAGGAATTGTTTGATGACGATGGAGCTGGGTTTCGAGTAATAATACTCGTGTTAGGAGTATTCAAATTCGCCTGAGCTCTAGCTTGATTCCTTGTTACAACATTGACGCAAGTTGAAGGTTCTGCAAAATGTTTGGAATATTCTGGGATAGCTCTACTGAGAGCGTCTGCATTTGTGTTGAGCTTACCTGATTTGTGAACTATTTTGTAGTCATATTCCTCAAGACGTATTCTCCATCTCATCAGTCTTGAGGAGTGGTCTTTCAGATTCATGAGCCATACTAATGGTTTATGGTCAGTTATAATTGTAAACTGTCTGCCATAAACGTATGGTCTGAATTGCTCAACTGCGAAAACGATAGCTAAGAGCTCCTTTTCTATTGTTGAGTAACGAGTCTCTGCACCATTGAGAACTCGGCTCACATACGCGATTGGATGATCTCCTTGATCATCAACTTGTGAAAGGACAGCTCCGATGGCGTAGTCACTGGCATCGAAGGTGACAAAAAATTCTGTGCCGAAATCAGGATAAGATAGAATTGGTGCTGAAATTAATTTATTTCGTAATTCGCAAAATGCCTCGTCGCAGATTGCGTCGAACTTGAAAGGCGTATCTTTTTTCAAAAGATTTGTGAGTGGTTTAGCTATTTTTGAAAAGTTTGGTATAAAGCGGCGATAGTAGCCGACGAGACCAAGGAAGGCTTTAATATTTTTCTCCTTCTTGGGTCTGGGATAGGACTGAACTGACTTGATTTTTGCTGGGTCTGGTTTGACTCCATTTTCTGTAATTATGTGGCCTCAATACATAATTTCTTCCTTAGGAAATGGCACTTGTCGGGTTGAAGTTTCAAATTAAAATTTCGGAGACGGCTGAATACTGCTGTGAGTCTGGAATTGTGGTCTTTGAGATTGTATCCATGGACTACAATATCGTCCATGTATACGAAGCAATAGATGCCTTGAAGGCCAGATAAGACATTATTCATGGCTAGTTGAAAAGTAGCAGGGGCTCCTTTTAAACCAAATGGCATACGATTGTATTCGTAGTGGCCATAGAGTGTGCTAAAGGCAGTTTTCTCCCTGTCCTTCGAGCCCATTTTTATCTGGTGGAATCCACTGGCTAAGTCGAGTATGGTGAAGTATTTCGATTTCCCCCACCCGGTCTAATATATCAGTGATATTAGGATATTAGGCAGTGGGTACGCCTCGCCAATTGTGATGTCGTTAATACGACGAAAGTCTACCACTACTCGCCACCTTTTGTTTCCATTCTCATCTGGTGTTTTAGGAACCAGGAGAAGTGGAGAATTCCAGGGACTATGTGAAGGTCTGATGATTTCTGACTCAAGCATTTCCTGTATTTGCCGGTTTATTTCCGTTCGGCTTGCTTCGGGAAGTCGATAAGGCTTGGTATAGATGGGCGGTTTGTCTTGGAGTGACTCGATTTTGTGGGTAATCGCATCTGTATATGATAGGAAATCCCCTTCTATGAAGAAGAGATCGTTGAATTCCCTACAGATATTGCGAACACTCTCAGATTCCTCTGAATTACAGTGTTCTAATTTGATAAGGTTTTGCAGTTTATTTATTCTGCCCTTAATTGGATCTCTGTCAGAGTCTGTGGAGATGACCACAAAGTCGTCCAAGTCTTGGTAAACTGGGTTCACCACGTAAGGTGCCAGATCGGCGTCCTCCTCATTTGTGTTGAGGATTAGGACTTTTGCCATACCGTTGACTGGTTCGACTATCGAATTTCCAAGGAATAAACCTGGCCTTATTTCCTTCTTGAAACAGACCGATTGATGTTGAATAGAAGAAGTTGGAATTTCAATGGTGAATTCTGATCGAGCCGGAATTTTAATTTTATTTAATTTATCCGATTGTTTCGGATTTTTAAAAGGTAGGAGATATGATTCCAACTTTTGTGGAATTTGGAAGGAGTTAATCGACGATTCCGACTCGATAGAATTTGAAGGAGATAAAACTTTATTGAAATTCTTTGACTTCTTTGATTTTATCTTGGAATTCACTTTTTGTGAATCTATTGATGAAGGAGATATACTTTTACGTTATTGCTTCATATCTTGTGAAGCCTTGGATGGAGATTGATTTATATTTAATTCAGCCTTTTTTCTGGCTATAGACGGAGATAGATTTTTACTTTTATGCTTCATTTCTTGTGAAGCATTTGCTGGCGATGGCTTTGCATTGCTTTTCGAAGCAATTGATGGAGATAGATTTGTATTAGTATTTCTATCGGAGAATGTTATCTCCGTATATAATAGACTTTTTGTTTGGGACCTCGTTTCTGGATCTTCGCTTTTCAAATAAACATATGGATAATTCGAATAGTATTGTTCATAGG
The DNA here is from genome assembly GCA_963930735.1 of Dioctria linearis. NCBI lineage: Eukaryota > Metazoa > Arthropoda > Insecta > Diptera > Asilidae > Dioctria > Dioctria linearis. The sequence continues at coordinate 225,019,484 of OZ005740.1, read as the reverse complement.
ATAAGATTTATTTGAGTTGTTATTTCTAAAGAAATGTATTTATTTTTATAATTGATACTAGCATTGTATCGAGATAAAAAGTCATGACCAAGCAGGCCATCGTATGAGAGGATGGAGTTATTTCCCACTATTTGAAATGGGTTTTCTAGGATGGAGCTATTATGTTCAGAATTTAATTTTAACTTAGCAAAAATGAGTCCTTCTGTAGAAGTGGACTCTGTAAATAATGTGTTTATATTGCAGACAGCATCTCTGTAGCAGATGCTATCTGGCTTCAAAGGATGGAGTTTAATTAAGCTGATCTCTGCTCCAGTATCAATTAAAAATGTAAGTTTTGGAGCAGAGCAGATGTCAACAGGCAAGGAAAGAGTTGAAGAATTTTTATTTATTTGAACGGGGATTTGAATTATTTTCTTGTTACCTGTGTCGATATTGTCTCGGGAATGCTGTGAATTTGTGCTTTCGTTTGTATGTGCGAGGGGTTGCCGAAATTGACCCCCCGCCTTTCCCTGCCTGGATGCCGATGGAGTTTTGTTATTCTTCCTGTTCGGAGATGGTGATATAGCCGAGATATTGGCATTATTATATCTCGACGGTGAGGTTCGACTTTCTCGGAATACTGGCTGCTGCCAGTTCCTATTTTGAGGCTGTCTGTAAGCCGTGTTTGTTTGCGGAGCTGTGTTTACTTTTTGGAAATTATTTCGATTTCCTTGATTGTCGTTTAATCGGGAATTATTTGCAGCTCTTGTCCTGCATTCTTCTATGGTGTGCCCTATTCGATGACAATATCGACAAGATGGGCCCTGAAATCTGGCGGGCGTTGTAATTGCGAGTTTAGCTTTGGAACTGCCTTGAAATTTTGTGTGGAGCGTTGTATGACTGGGCAGCTTGATGCAGCATGCCTCAGTCTATTACATTTGAAGCATTGTAAGTTATGACTCGTATTTTGTCTGAAAGGGACTGAATTTGTCTTGTAATTCGTTTGGAGGATAGCTTGCTTGAGCTCCATACGTGATGCATGATCTAAAATATGTGATTTTAACGCAGAAAACGATTTATCGGAATGCACTTTGGCTAAAGTCTGTAGTTGTGGATTGGATAATCCATCCTCTATATCTCTCACTGCTTGACACTCATTATCTTTTAAAAGGGACTTTAAAAGAACTCTATCGCTTGTATATGAGTGTGTTGCTTCATTTAGTTTGGATAGGGTTGTGCTAAGTCTCTGAAGGAAATCTTTCACGCTTTCCACTATTCTCTGTTTAGAATTATTTAATTGAGACTGTAGCGTAGTTCTGGGAATTTTTACCTCAAAAGTTTGAGTTAAAATTGATTTTAATGTGGGCCAATCTTCAACTTGATTGTACCTGAAAATATCATATGCATCTGCAGATAATTTACTCCTTATTAAGCTAAGGAGGGAGTGCTTTTCGCTTGTGGTCATTGCTGTTGTGTATGAATCATCACAGCTTGAAATGAATTTGTGGAGATCTTTCGGATTTCCATTGAAATTGGGAATTAATGTTCTCGCGTCAGATAGGACAAAATTTGATTGATCTCTGAAAGAGACATTGTTGTGATGCTCTGTGGAATTATTTGTAGTATTCGTTACATTTTGGAATCGAGAGTCCAATTGTTCTTGCAGCGCAATTACAGTGTCTGAGAATGATGTTTCCATGTTTATGTAAGCATCATTCACGAAGTATTCGCTATCTTTGTCGTTTGGGCCAACATTCAAGATTATTTCGTTATGTGTTTCTTCGAAATCGTCCCAATATTTGTGCAACGAGTGTAATTTTTGGTTTAAGTATGCCTGGGTTGCAGTTGCAAGTGAATTATTATCTATCGATTAAATAATATGGGATAACGTTTTTCATCTATCTTCTTGCAATCGAAGCCGTACTGTATTTGATTGATCTTTGTCTGTGCTGTCTTGGTTATCAGCTGCAGTCGTTTCTTGCGAAGTTTTTGGAGGTGGGACGTAAAACGGGTTATTTTTACGCTCTGTGTGGACTGATATGGATTTCAACCTATCAGACAGAGTTGCTTTGTAAGATTGTACCAGTCCTCCGTTTTGTCATAGCATGACTGCTTAAAATAATTATGAGCTTCAGTAAAATTTTCATGATCTTGAATCAGGTTTTCCGTTTTTTCAAATCAAGCCCATACGTTGTCCAAATTTTGGAGTTTTTCAGAAGTAAAATCTGAAGTCCTTTTAGGATTATACGCTCTATGATAGTCGGCCAGAATTTGTCTAATTTCTGTAATTTTTGGGACTTGTGACAAGCAAAGCTCATCGAAAGATTTGTTTTCGTCAGTCATGCTTGTGTTATTGTTTTGTAGAGAGACGTAAAATTTCGGTAGAAGGGAAAGAACAAAAAATAAAATTTTGACACTCAACAAATGTACACAATGTACATACACAAAAATATATGTGAAGTCAAAGACAAAAACACTCTAGTCGAATTATAATGAAAATTATCAAAAAAAAAAAAAAAATTTATATCTATAAGTATATACTATGTACTTTTTTAAAAGAGAATTATTTTTTAATTTTAAATAATGCGTAGAAGAGAAAAAGAAAAGCAAAATGTATTCGAAAAGGAAAACAAAAAAAAAAACAATTTACGATCACTCCTCCAACCAATATCTTTCTCCTGGCCGATAGGTTCGTAAAGTCCTATCGCAGGGGATCGATTATTGGTTTTGGCGAAGTCCTCTGACCAGAAAGCTCACGAGGTCTTGCCGTAGAGGTCGCTTAGTGGAAGGGGAAAGGTGAATATTGGGTGAAATGATAAAAATATGTATAATGAATAGGGTTAGGTCGGGAGATTGCGCACTTTTTCTATTTTTTTTTACTAACAAAAAATTCACTTGTAAAGATGAAAAAATAAGGAAAATTTGTCACTTCTCTTTTGAAAGTAATTAATAATAAAAAAATTGGTGTGTTTATGTAGCGTCCAAAATACGAACCTACATATTCATATTTACATATTTATAAATAAATAAAATTATTAATAAAATTTTAAAATGTAGAACAGAAAATTTGGAAAAGAATTGATTATTGCATTACGAAGTAGCCTAAAGAATTGTACTATAAACAAAACATGTGAAAATTTAAATCAAGTATACATACACTTAGAGTATTAGAATTTTAGATATAATAAAAATGTATGAAGCATCTGAGTATCCATAGAATAAGTTTGTATGAAGATGTCAGATAAAAATATTTATTAGTATTTCTGAAGAATTCATAGAGTCAAGTCTACGACAAATACAATACGGTACAAAAGTATCGTAATAAATTTATAAAAATATCTTTAATAATAAAAAAATATATAAAAATAAAAAGAATTAAACTAACTAAAAATTGTTATCACTTATTAATAAAAAGAACAACTTCTTTTTATTATTTCATAGATATTTTAACAAATCTCTCTATAATAAAACATTCTTTTTTTTGTTTCATGTAAATGAACAAAAAAAACAAAACTTGCTCAAGCCGATTTCCGTGAAGGAAATCTTAAAATACATTGATGTTGGTATTAAGGAGTCAACAAGGAATAATAATATTCAACTACCAACCATCAATATTGGTGACCCCTACAACAATTACGAGCACATCAGAATCTATATTCGTCAGCATCTATTTTCGTTATATTAGTGACGCCCCGAATAAGAAGTTCAAAATTGAAAACATCAATCATCAAAGATTAGTGACACCCTGAATGACATTTTCGAACATGTTCTTTGGTTCCCCCACCAGTGGTAAGGAACCAATCAGATCATTTTTGAAAGATAAGATAAGAAGAAAGAAAACAAGCAACACCCAGGCAAGAACAAAGGAAAGCAGTGAAGACAGAAGAAAGAAAATAAGAAAAGCAACAAAGAAACAAGGAATCTTCAATAAAAATAATAAGAATAAAGGAATAAGGTTTTTTTCAATTATATATCTTTTTTCTCTTCTTATGTCAAAATTTTTTTTTCCAAATTTTCTTCTTCCACATAAACATTAACAGCACACAACAATACATTTTTCTATATATATGTGTATATGTGGGTTCCACGAATAAAAAAAATAACTTCCATAATTAAATATTCCCTCCTCTTGGTATTTTAAGAAAGCTGCAAAAAAAGAAAATTTCGCGAAAGTAATTACACGAGTAATACATAATATTTTTCATTTTTGTGTGTGTTTTGGTTGTTGTGTAAAAATGCCTGACGAAAATAGAGGAGATAACAATGATAGAGCAGTTCTAAATACAGTAGCAGTAAAATTACCACCATTTTGGACACCTTGCCCACAAGCATGGTTCATCCAAGCGGAAACTCAATTCGCTACGAAAGGTATTTCTCAGGACCAAACAAAGTACGAATACATAGTACAAGCACTACCAGTGGACATAATAATGAAAGTTTTAGATTTAGTGCAAGCACCTCCAACATTAGAAAAATATAATACTCTTAAAAACGCGTTAATACAGCGATTTTCCGAGACTGAAGAGAAAAATCTAGAACTCATCCTTTCAGACACCGAAATGGGTGATAGAAGACCTTCAGAACCTTCAGACCATATGTTACAATTAGATCTTTGCTAACCATCATCATCTTCAACAGCTTCAGCACTACATTTAGTGGCAAAGAAGAATAGTTCAGATTGGCGTCCTTGTGGGGATTACAGACAATTAAACACTATCACTATCCCAGATAGATACCCAATCCCACACATACAAAATTTTTCTTTAAATCTTAGAAATTGCAAAATATTCTCTAAAATTGACCTAGTAAGAGCGTACCATCATATCCCAGTAACTCCAGAAGACATATACAAAACGGCTATTGCAACACCTTTTGGACTTTATGAATTTACACAAATGCCCTTTGGTTTACGAAACGCAGCACAAACCTTTCAGAGATTTATGAACGAAGTAACAAAAGGTTTGGACTATGTGTTTACATACAGTGATGACATATTGATAGCAAGCCAAAACGAAGAAGATCATAAAAAACATTTAAAAGCACTATTCGAAAGACTAGCAATATATGGAATAAATATAAATGTGGTGAAATGTATTTTTGGTTCTACTTCCCTACATTTCTTAAGCCATTTAATAAATATGGATGGAATACTTCCTTCTCCTGATAGAGTAAAAATTGTTCAAAATTTTCCTTCTTCGTCATCTGTCAAACACATACAGCAATTTATTGGAATGGTAAACTACTATCACGATTTCATATCGAAATTACCAGAATTACTAAGCCCTATATACAATAATTTAAACCTTTTATTAAAGAAAACAAAAAATACTAACAATTTTGTGTGGCCACAATCTTGTGAAGATAACTTCCGACGTATAAAAGAAGCTCTTGCTACAGCAACACTGTTAATGCATCCCATGGAAGATACTACTTTTAATCTGACGGTAGACGCTTCATCTAGGTGCCGTTCTACAACAGTTCCACAACAATTGTTGGGAACCATTAGCTTTTCATTAAAAAAAAATGAGTTGTACTATAAACAAAACATGTGAAAATTTAAATCAAGTATGCATACACTTAGAGTTTTAGAATTTTAGATATAATAAAAATGTATGAAGCATCTGAGTATGCATAGAATAAGTTTGTATGAAAATGATAAAAATATTTATTAGTATTGAAGAAGTCAAGACTACGACAAATACAATACGGTACAAAAGTATCGTAATAAATTTATAAAAATATCTTTAATAATAAAAAAAAATATAAAAATAAAAAGAATTAAACTAACTAAAAATTGTTATCACTTATTAATAAAAAGAACAACTTCTTTTTATTATTTCATAGATATTTTAACTAATCTCTCTATAATAAAATATTCTTTTTTTTGTTTCATGTAAATGAACAAAGAAAAAAAAACTTGCTTAAGCCGATTTCCGTGAAGGAAATCTTAAAATACATTAATGTTGGTATTAAGGAGTCAACAAGGAATAATAATATTCAACTACCAACCATCAATATATAGGTGAAGAGATAAGGAAAAATTTTCACTTTTTCTTTAAGAGTAATTTATAATAAAAAAAAATCACTTGTATAGATGAAAAAATTCGTTTTGTACCGCTGTGTTCTTATGGCATAAATTACTTTATATTAAAAACAAAAAAATGTATATATATATATTTTTATGAGGATTGCCAAAGGAATATAATACAAAACAACCTTTTACGCTACCATTAACCTTATCCACAAATGGTGTTATTGTTGTTAGTATTTCGGCTTTTATGTCGTGATGATGTTGATTTTCTGGGGCTGTAGGTACTTATGAAGGTTGTATATTGATGGGGATGATGTTGCTGTTACTGTTTTATGTCAGGAGTTTTGCTTGATGTCTTCCAGTAGACTTCCTTCTTGGGATCGTCTTTGTGAGGCAGGGATGAAGCCTCCTTGGGTCCATCGTTGAGCGCTATGGCGCTTAAACAAAATTTTATTATATTTTTTTTTACTTCCTCTAAGTACAATGTACCAGGGTTTTTTTTTTATTATTTTCTTCTTTTTAGTTTATTTCTATATTTTTAACTGTTAAATTTTAGTTTTACGAAATTTTTTGTTTTATTTGGTTTAACTTTAATTTATCGGCACTGATTTTATGTTTTATGGGTTCGGTTACCGCTGCCACCAGTATGTTGTGATCACAATCGCTCGTACTTCCCAGCGCTTCCGGGGAGGAGCGATTGGAGAGGAAGTTTTTTTTTCTTTACCACAAAATAAACAAGAATTTTGGCACTAGTCAAAATTTATCTCTTTATTGTTTTTTTTTTGTACATCTGTGTGAGTCGAATCTGTGACTGATAACAAAATGCAATTTATGCTGAATTGCATTTTGTTGCAGAATGGAAATGCATTTTTAAATGCATTTTAAATATTAAATAAAATTTTGAATGCATGAATTTAAATTAATTTTCAGGGTCAACTTTGCAATGCATCGATATATTGCGTAGGGCAATATATTGGTGCATGGACCTTTATGGTTGTGATTTAGGCACCTGAGTCACAACATCACCGCGGTACCGACTATAGGTATTACAAAAACTTCTGTTTCATTTTTTATAAAATAACAGAACTTTGTTTAATTGCTTTTTTTATTAATTTGTGTGTCTTATACCGCGCCCGACTTCAACACCAGCCGTATTTCTTTTTATCTCGACACCCAAAAAAAAATCTACTCGGTTTTATTTAAAAAATTGGACTGTCGCGTAGAAAATTTAAAATTCAACTTGATTTCGTTTTAAAAATTCGACTGCCGAACCGCCGCGTATAATATTTAAATCACAACTCGGCCCTAGATCATTTTCGTCGGGATCAAGAGCCCTCGTTCAGGGTAGAAAATGCATAGTTACATTTCTACCCTGGGAAAAATTTTCATTTATTCTGGACTTGATTAAACAAGTCCAGAGTATTTTTCGTTGGATGGTGGCTTGAAAAAAATTAAAATTTGATGTTTTTATAAACATCAGCCACCGTCCCGTCGATTAAAATTGCGGCGCGCGTATACATATAATGTAACTTCGCAGCGCGCATTTCTTATCGCGAATTTTTTTTTTTGTGATATGTATGTACTATCGTACGATTTGCCTTTTGCTTCATTATTTTTTAAAGTAATTATTTCTATTCTTTCTTTCTATTCTTCATGGAATGATTGAATAGAGAAGCTAACCATGTTTTAGGCATGATTAGCTTACGTGAAAATTTTATGGATGAAATCTTTTGAATAATTTTATTGTCACCCTTTTCAGGTATGTTTTTAGGTATAATTTACATACATAACACAGTAATTGCTTTATAAATTTTGTTTTCTTCCAAAGTTTTATTTTATTTTTTAAGTTTATACTTCGTTATATTATTTTAGATTTTATAAATTAAGTGTTTTGGTTTTGACAAACTGTGAAATAAAAAACTGAATTACATGTGTAAAATATTAATTAAGAAGTTTTTGTTGGTTTAATTGTTAACTAATGCTAACAAATCATTTCTTCGATTTCGGGATATGTCCATTCTGCGCATGTTTAAATAAAGCAGACGTCTAAACTTTAAGTATCCCAAATGCCTGCGCTATAACCACTCGAAGACTACTCACATAGTAATTTTATTTCCTTTGCTGGCGGGTCAAATGGCCCTCGTCCTTAAATGGAGCATCAACGTGTGTTGTGCAAGGGTATGTCGAATCTTCCAACAAAAACATATGTTTTGGGAGCTCTACCCGACCATCCAACGAAGATGTCAGTAAATTTATATTTACTGTCACAAGTACCTGATAATTTTTAAAAACTTAAGCAAATAATTGTAATTTGAAAAAAGACAGAACTCACATTGAAGAATAACCGAATGCGTCCCATAACGATCATAATATGATAGAGCATCTTCTGATGGTTTCGGGATCAAGATGTGAGTGCCATTTACGGCTCCAACCACTCCTTTTATTGTATTGCCTTTCCTCAGATTATTAAAACCATCCTTACGCCATTTAATCTGGAACTTCCTGACCATTTATGTAGTGCGTAACCGCTCCAGCTATGGATTTATAGGTTTCCATGAAATTCTAATGTACATTATACTCTTAGTGTATCTGAACCAGTCAGCAATATATTTGAAGTACTCTTGATTACTCAAAGTCCACAGAGTTAAGAGCAACTTATTTTCTAAGCATTCTTGCGGACGCCCTTTGCTCATTGGAATTTTGAACTTTAAAAAATTAGCTTAGCTTGAATCATTCTGTTGTTTATACCTGCACCAAATTGAGTCTTTGTGTACGAAAACGGCTTTTGAAGTCGTCCAAATTGTACGACCATGTCGCAGCCCTATAATTCATTCCTTGGGAACGCCTTAGCGACGCAACATTATTCTTTCAAAAATATCCTGATATTCTAAACTGATACACATATAAGTAATTAAATTTAAATGTGCTTCTAGACATCCGGAAATATGTTGCATAACTTGCAACATTTCATTAATTGTCATAGCAATATTATTGAATATTACAAAAATATATCTTTGGTGTTCAGCGTGAATCATTTTGCGATTTCTACTAAAATAACAAATCATTAATGAAAGAAAAAAATGAAAAAAAAATGAAAAAATAAAAATAATATCTGCTTGCATTGCGGTATTATTATTATTATTATGGGAATATAATTGTTTTTTATAACCTATAAATATGCACCCAGGTTGTTTATTGCTATGTCAAGAAAATCAAATGTGCACAAAATCTCGTTTTTAAACGTCAATCTTAGTAAGCACTGGAGCATAAATGAGTAGGATTGCATGAGTCAAGGGAGCGTCAAAACTGTCAAAGATAACGACTTTATAAACACGCCCTAACATCAACGACTGAGTCCTCCCAAATGCAAACTAGGATATTCATATTGTTACACAAGTCCTTTTTTTCTCTTCCTCGTCCCTTTTTCGAGCGGTCTTCTTTTGTTGCTGTTTCCCTTGACGGATACTTGCGGTACTGTGACCCTAAAACATTTTTATATGGCATACAAGTATAGGTTTAAATAAAACAAAACATTAGGAACAATACTTAAATTTTTATTCTTCTTTAGGATCCTCCAGTACAGGCTGTCGAGGTGGTTTTGGCGAATCGCGCTTAGCTTTCTACCACGCTGGCTAGGTACTCCCGCACGCAATTATCGGTGGTTCCTTTTCGTTTGTTTTTTGCCCTCTTGATTGCTTTCCTTCGACACGTTTTCGTCCTTCTAGGAAAAGTTCTCCGGAATCTTTTAAGTTCCTTCGTGGGCGACCCTTTTGACGTAACTCAAAACAAACGGACGGCGAAATAAAACTTCTAGAAATGGTTGCTTTGTTTTTTGTGATTCTACCACAGGTGTTTTTTTTTTTTTGATGAACTCCACAGCACAATCGGGCGAAATAAAACTTTTAGCAATGGTTGTTGCGTTTCTTCTGGTGCTAGTGCGGACGTCTTATTCGAAGAGTTCCACAGTACAATTGGACGAAATAAAGCTTCGCAAAATATTGGTTATGTTTCTCTAGCCTCTGGCACAGACGTGTGGTTGGACAAAATCAACACCTCAATCGAACCAACAAAACAAAACAAAAAAATCAAAAGTCCTCACTATGCGGGCTGGATACTTGTAGCTCTGATCTCAGCGTCTTTACTCCAAAGGAAACGATCTCCAAGAGGCCAAAACCGGATCGCAGTCTACTTTTTAGCACTTCTCCTTGCGCGCGAAAAATTTTGGAAACACCTTGTTGTACCTACTAGACTCATCATTCACCGCAGCCAGTATGGCGACCTCTCTTGGGTCGTTTCGTAAGTGCTGTTACATTTTATTTATATAATTCTGTTTCTCGTAAGGAAAAGTTATTCATTTTGCTACTTTAATTTACCCACTGACTTATAACAATGGACTGAGCGATTTGCTATTTCATGTGGCACAAAAAAATATTGTGTTTCTGAATATCACCGTTAGAGCACCCTTTAAAACAATTACATAAAAAACATGTAAAACTCAACCAATCAGATGAAATTTTACATCCGTAAATCGAATTTAATTAAAAAAATATATTTTCTTGTGCCCTGGTGATATTTTAATCGCTTATAAGGAAATAAACTCATTCCGACTTTAATTTTCAAAAGTTATTCTTAACTGAATCCTGCTTATGGGCAAGAGAGACGGAGTATGGTAAACACTATCTTTACCTTATTCCTTCTGAGGTGATTGCATCTGTAGCCAACATAAGAAAATCAAATGGCATAAGCAAACGTTCCAGAATGCAATATTTTGTGTTGGTAGCTCTAACTCTGCCATAGGGCGAAAGAGAGAACTATAAAACTTGTGCCATGCTTTCCTATAGGAAAATGACAATACGCTCAGTCCATTGTTATAAGTCAGTGAATTTACCTGACTTCAATAAAATAGTTCATTTTGCTTGTTTAATGAAATTTATCGTGAAAGAATTATTAAGTTACATATATTGCATGATTCATTTTATTTATTCAATGGTATTTCTCGTAAGGAGATCTCACCTGTCAAAGTTATTCCTTTTGCTACTTTAATTTACATGACTTCAATAAAATAGTTAATTTTGGTTATTTAATGACGTTTATCGTGAAAGCATTATTACGTTATATTGCATGATTCATTTTACTTATTTAAGGAGATACCACCTTCAAAGTTATTCCTTTTGCTACTTTAATTTACATGACTTCAATACTGGTTTAGTATTTCCCGATGTGTTCGAGGTTGATTCTTCGATATGCGTTGTCTGACAGATTTTCAAGTCAAGTTCTAACTTTTCTTTTATTTTGAGATTATCGTCTACAAAATTAGTTTGGTAGGATCGGGACAACTGGTTCCAAGTGCGACATTTTATAAATTTTGTGGAGTTAACCTTAAAGCTGTTGAGATATGGGGTTCTCTAAGAGATTGCGGCCTTTATTGTGGTATTGTGCAATAGTTCTATCATCGGGTCTCCCCCACCACACATTTCCTTCTCACCGTATTTAAGATTACGCCTGCAGAGGAATCTACAGAAGCACTGAGTTATTATTATCGATAATACTGAAAGAACTTTTAGATAGATGGGCATATGTTCCCGAGTTTTATTGGTCGTAGTACTGAAGGTTTTGCGAGTATGGCCGGGAAAGTGGAGGAGCCCGGTTATGAGTGAGGTTTTTTGCGACAACAGTGTGATAAGTGGGCCCTTTTTGTAACAATATATTAATCCTTCATTAACATATATTAACCGACAAATTATTCCAAGTTCCCGCCGCCTTAAAGTTCAGGGGAACTCGTGCTCTGTTTTGGGTCTAGTTTTTATTAGAATGCAACTGGATGGATCCACAGTTAAAATAATCGACCTATCTCAACTTCATCCATATGAGACGTAGCATTTCTTGAAATGATAGCAAATGTTTTTATTTAGAATTAATATTAGTTTAGGCTCATTTTCTGTTTTCTATATGCGCTCATAAAATGTAATAATTAACCTATGCCTTACCATTCCCTCCTTTCCTTCTTCTTCCTTTCTCTGCAGTAAATTATCTTTATGACAAATATGAACTATGTAAAACCAGGTTGTGTAAACATAATTGTCCTTGGTTTTCGATATAAATTAAGAGGCTTATTTCAGCACTGAACAAAGCATTTCAAGGTGGAAAACAATAAGGAGTCCATTACTGTGGAAGCGATTCCATCTTCTAAGAAATGCTGTCACAGCGCCTATTTAACGAGCCAAGTTGAATTATTATGCCAATAAATTAGATCCCAATTTACCAGCAAGAGATTTATAGAAAACTTTAAAAGAATTTGGCATTCACAAATCCGGGAAGGAGTCTATAAGTTATAATCCAAATTAATGCAATGATAACGTAGTAATAGAACTGTTAATTCACAGTTCGATTTTAGTTGTGTCAACGAATGAAAACTCTTAAGGTTTTAAGTGGCATCAAATCGTATGCGACCGGTGTGGACGGAATCTCATTGAAATTTTTCAAAATAATTATATATTTATTATTATTTTGCATTACCAGCTATCACTGACATCTATAACGCCTTATGAGCTCTCAATTTCAACCTAGATGGAAGCAAGCGAATGTTATCCCCATACCCAAGAAAGCAAAAGAGTGTCAGGTTGAGTATCTCCGTCCAACCCTGTTTATCTAAGGGCTTAGACAGAATCATTTAGTTAATCAAATGACGGTTTTCCTTGAGTCTCACAGTATTCTTTCTGCTTCGAGCCAAACAAAGCTGTATAACAGCGTTGCACCTTTGATAAGGTGGATCATGGAACTTTTTCTCGGAAATTAAGAAATTTAAGTTTAGTTACAGATCGGTTAAATTCATTGAAATTTTTTTAGTAAATCGGTCTCAAAGAGTGAATATTGATGAACACTTTTCAGAGCTTTTATATCTTAATAGAAGCGTCCCCCCAGGGCTCATTCTCGCACCTCTAATATTTTCTATGTATATTAATGATATAAGAGAAGTTATCAGTAATTTTAATATACATCTGTATGCTGACCTACAAATTTATATCTCTCGGTCTCTAGGACATATTAGAAGATCTTAGATACGTCATATTTTCCTCGTATCAATTTAAGGAACTTAACGTTACAATATGGAAAGACGGTGAGAAGCCTTGGCGTTATTTTCAACCAATCTCTGACATGGAATGACCACATAAAGGATGTCTCCGGACGAGTGTATGGTATACGCTGAAGCGATTGTATTACCCCACCACCCTTTGACATGCAATTATCACTTGTAAGATCCTTCATCATTGCTATAATAACTTATGGCGATGCTGTTTCCTGTAAACTGGACTCTTCATCGGCACATCGTCTAAACGTTGCACTTAACGCTGCTGTAAAATATATATATAACATGCGACGCTTTGACCACGTCTCACATGAAATTAGCAATGTACTGGGATGATCTGGTACGACTTATCTAAAGTTTTGAAACTGTATATTTCATTTTAATCTAATATGGACCGCACTACCTCATTATTTAATTGTGCACTTCACAACATCGAGTCCACCAACAACATGCTGGTACCTAGACATAATTATCTTCAGAGCCAATGACTATTTTTCGCGTTTGCTTGTTTTTGCTGTCTTGATGGGTTCCAATCTTGCTTAATTGTGATTATATTCTATTTCCAGCTCGTGTTAGTTTTATTTAAATTTGCTTTCGTTGTCTGCTCGAGCTCGAGCCTTCTAGTGTTCTTTTTTGCTACTTAGATTGTGTATAATCCGGTGTAGTTTATTCTAACGTCTTATATATACAGGGTGTCCCGTAAGTCGATGTCAAGCCGGAATCGGGTGATAGACCAAATCATAGAATTTATAATTTATTTTGTTTCTTTTATTTTATTTTATTATCTAGTTCATCTACCGTATATATCCCTCAATTTATTCCTTGATTTTCTTCTCCTGGCTTTGGTTTTTTTTTTGGCTTTGTGCGTATCCTCGTATTTCCATGCTCTTTTTTTCTGTTATGTATTTTCGTACTTTATGTATTAGTCTTGTTTATGTTCTCCGTTCTTGTGTTAATGCGTGTAAGTGTAGCTTGCTTGCCTGTATGTTTTTTGTGTTTCCTGAGTTATATGTGTTCCATGTTTGTTTCAAGCGCTATATGTGTATGTCATTATGTATCCGTAACGTGTTTCTTTCGTTGTATGCTTTTGTTCAACCAACTTATAGGTTCTAATCTTCGGTCTTCCCGTTTCTCTATCACTGGTTCCTAAGTGCTTGATGTTGACCTGAATCATTGTGATTAGTCTCCCGAGCATTCTGCCGCTGTTCAGTAGAATCTTGGGCGTCCTAGGTTTTCTATACATTGCGCCCAATGGTCAGTGTATACTTGAGCTAGGGCTCATATAATTGTAACAGAACTCCGATACCACTCTTTTCTAGGAATAATAAAACTATATAATTTAGCAAAAATACTTCCAGTGCTAGTAATGTATAATCTGTGTCAAAGGAACTAAGTTCCCTAGAGCAGTATGACGACAGGGGGGCACCAGTTGTCCACCGCCTTAAGACGGCTAGTTTAGCCACAGTGGTAAAGAAGTGAGGTACTAGAAGATTTTCCCCATTAAGACGTGTGGATGACGTGTTTTGTGTTTGCTTGTTTGTTTAATCATCCGTCCTGCAGTGCTTGTCTGATATACGTGGATCTGTGTCCGCAAATTGCAAGGACGTATACGATAATTTAAACTTAAACCTATATGCATGAATACCCCTACATCTGTCCCGCGTAGCGGACAGGTCGTGAACGATAACTTAAATTTAAACTTACATGCATGAATATCTCATACATCTGTCGTGCGTAGCAGGATAGGACGTGTACGATAACTTAAAATTATATGCATTGATTTGTATAAAAATATGGTTGGACAAAAATTGGGAGCAGATTTTAAAGTGGAATGCCGTGTGGGCTCCTATTTGGCGATACTTAACCACTTTCGCTCCAGCCACGGAGCTCCTCAGAAGTTTTCTAAACTTGCTTCATGTTTAAACTATTCTATTACTATTTGTCAGATTTTCGCTTTCTAGATATCCCTTATCTCAGTTTCCTATTTTACATGTTTCCCGATCATATGATTGTTCCTTATCTTGTGCAATGTCATTCTTGTTATTGCACATGATTTTGAACACGCACATACATATGTGACTATTTTATGCTCTTTGTTTCGCAAAGGATTCATATTAACTACTTCCCTCTCAATGGGCCATTCATAAATGTCTTTGTAGCAATATATTATGAAAAATGTAAAAAAACATGCATGATAAAAATATAAGAAGTGAATTAGATTTTCCGCAAAAATATATATTTTTAATCTATTCTATTACTTACCTCTATCCTTCCTGTTTTTACTTTTTATTCATGTCTTTAGTTTTACTCTTTTCTCCTATATTCATTACTTTATTTTACACGATTTATTTCAATTCAAATTCAAAGTTCAGCTCAAAATAACGCGGCTCATTTCGCAACATTATGTGTTGCTTGTTCGGCGCGCAATTGAAAACTTTATTCTGTTTTATGTGGTATGTTATTTGTCTTTGTCTCGTATTCTGTTATGTCCACGTGTCCCCATTTCTTATGGAGTAATGATTGCATATATGTGTTGGTCCCTCTTTTCAATAGCTGTTCCTTTCGAAGATCAGTCTTAATTGTGGGTACAACTGCTACATCCGTTGTAGTGTTCGTATTCACCGGAACCATTCAATGCTTATGACTGAGCCGTTCAATGTTTTCGCTGGTCCGGTGTGGCGTGTCACCATTCCTTATAGGTTTCTGTTAAATGTCATGATCTCAACTTTTATTGTCTTTTAGTTTCTTTTTCTGTCACTAAATTAACTGCTCTGCTATACATTATATAATTACGACCGTAAACTGTTTCGCAACTTCACGTGTTGCTTGTTCGGTGCACGATTCACGACTCATGGTTGCCGATAAGGTTTCTTCGATTTGTGTTAGTCTTCGTGGTGTATGATTTGTCTCCGTCTCGTGCTGTGTTTTGTCCAAGTATCCCCATTTTGATGGAATACGGATTACATGAATGTGTTGGTCCACTCTTCTCAAGAACTGCTTCTTCGGAGATCAGCCTTGTTCGTGGGTCCAACTGCTACATCCATTATAGTGTCACTTCTCACCGGGACCGTTCAAAGTTTATGACTGAGTTAGTCAATGTTTTTACCGGCGTGGTGTAGTGTGTCACCATTCCGTATAGGTCTCTTTTAAGTTGTTTGTGGTGTCGCATGTGTGCTTTTATATGTTTAGGTTTATGTGTGATTAAATTTTCGAATTGCAAACTACCTACTAAAATTTCAAAATCCCTTAAAAACCATTCAAAATCCTCAATTTTTTTTTTTTAATTTCAAATTCCCTTAAAAACCGTTCAAATTCCTTCAAAAATGTTTTGTTTATAATTAAAAGAACTGATTTTCACACTCGTGCCTCCGCCCCCCCCCCCCGTCCTCATTTTTATCTCCGTAAAATTGAAATAATCGAACTGAAAAAAGGTAGATCTAATATCATTTTCTATGTTCTTATTACTGAATTTGCGAGCGGGTCCTTTAATCTTGTCTTGTCTCTAAAATGTTCCCTTTGAATAAACCCAATTATTGCCATGAGGGCGCACTGGAGAATTTCGACGAATCGCTTTTCGGGAATCTCTCTATTAAATTCGAAGGAGATTCAGGCCAGATTTGGCATTCGAAGAAAGACTGGTCCGTAGAACCAATTAGTAGAATCGAGAAACTCAGCTGTCGTAGCTCCTCTACTCACGATGTCGGCTGGATTATTGACTGAGGAAATTTGCGTCCATTGAGAATTCTCCAATAATTCCTGTATTTTTTGGACTCTGTTGCTGGCGATTACAGTCCATTTCGAGGGTGATGAGGACAACCAAGAGCACGTAATTGCAAAATCTGACCAGCAGTATACGTGTTCGTTCCGTATATGGAAAATCTTAGACACACGGACTGCTAACAAGCGTCTTCAATGGTGCCACTCTGGATTTAGTCGTCAATAGGTTGCAAGAAATAGTTTCATTGTATAGGCACCGCACGTATGCATGCGTCGGCGAAAATGTGCAATTCGATTCTTGCAGGTGATGCAGAAAATATATAACGAGCTATCTGAACGCGATTCACAAATACGAGTTCATTGTAAAATTTACTCCATTGCATGTAGAAATTTTGGGAATTTGATTCATCCCAAGAAAACTTCAATCTCTATAAATGCTGTAGAAGAATTTTGCCTTTACGATGAATGGATTTATTAATCCAAGAGGGCCTAACAAACATCTAATTGCGACTAACACCGTCCATTTCGTAGCACGAGCTGAACGAACTGCTAATTGGTTGATATGAGTAACGAAAGATGTCGTGGTGCCAGATCGTGCTCAACTTTCGGATTACATGGTCATCCGTACCTTCAAAGAACATTTTCAAACCCGTGCTGTCTATCGAATTCAAGAGTTATGGGGCATTGGAGCACCATTTCGATAACTGATATATTTCGAGCTGAATTCCTTGAACATCTGCGAATGTATCCGCCCCTGTCAACACAACAATACCTAGTTAGAGCCTTGGCACCAACTAAATATTTGTAATTCTATTCCTGACCGAGCTGTTGCAGACATAGAGTTGCTAAATATCATGCGCGTGAAATCCCATAAGCGAAACGAAAGACGTTGAAGTGAATCTCTGCAGAGAATGCACTGCATGTTGGTGTCTGGTTACTCTATGCCCACTTGGCGCTACATTTTTGAGATGTCGGCAGTTAATGCAAATTTATGAGTTCGAAATTGCGCTAGAATACTGAACAAGTCGTCCTGAACAACAGAGCCAACCATAAGAATGTCGTTAATAGAGTATCCAGTAGTTGTTTTACAGGACGCATCGTAGACCACTCGTATTTTCGTACTACTGCTGTCGGGCTTAAGCACGCAGTGGTGTGACAGAAAATAATGTTGTTTGGGAAGCATGGAATATGACGCCAGCCTCGAAATAATTTCTTAAAAACTCTTCATACTGTTGTCTGAGACTGTCCTTTTTCGTATGTCTTAGTTCTAAATTAAAAAATTAAATTAAAAATTGCAGCATCCAACGAATCTCCGAGTAAAGAAGGATCTTTAAGAAAGAGTTTAACAGGTTTAACAAAATGATATTCGCAAGACCTTTCCTCGCTGGATAGTGGGTCTCCCTTTGGTGTACAATCTTTAATATCCCAGAATTTACCAAGCACATCCTCCAAGTTGTTGTCAAACATTCTATTTCATCCATAGCTATTAAGCAAGTCTCACGAGACAATGTTTTGCCTTCCGACACCACCCAGTATTTTTTGTAAAATACGAAGTCCGATGAATATGTCGATTTGTCATTAGGTATTGAAGTGTGGGTCGGTCAAAACGATATTTTCAGGAATTTTCCAATTTTTAGTACAAAAACTGCACCAATCTTGATCATTCACAGTTTTAAGCACGATGAGAGCTTCTAAAGTATTCTGATAGTTGCATATGCGAGATTTGATGAAAAGTTGGGTTTTATGTAAAATTTATAAATTTGTAATTTCAACAAAGAAGGTATTGATATACAGCGACGTTTCTGCTCAATTAGTGTAAAAATTCTGCTTTTTACTGACAAGTATGCATCCGCATATGTCTGACGCTTATCCGCCTTCAACTCTTCAGTGTCCTCGAGCTGAGCTTGAATACTATTGAGTCCGCGATATAACTTTCTTGCCTAGCCTAGTCTCTAATTCACTTAACGAAAACGCTCTACCGCTCTTCATTTTTGTTTGTTGCATCGTAACCGTACCGCGTTGCCCACGTAAATCAGAAATTTTCTTTTATTGTTTTGCTCCTCATATTGGGAATCATCAGAGCTTTCACTAACTATGTTTCAAATTAAATTTCACTTTAAGAATGCGCGTACGTAGATGTATAGAAATCTATGAAAGTCAATGCGTTACCAAATTAACACACACACTGTACAAACTCTAGATTTGTCGAAACTAATAACAGGGGTGCCAGATCAATCCAAATAGAGCAATTAAACAATTCTAAACAAATGTGCTTTATTGTAGCATCGAAATAAGCAAAGAATACATAACAAATTAATTTTTAACAACAACAATATAATACAAATCAACTTATGGCTAGCGTTGACTTGATTGTGATGCTGTAACGGGAAAAGAAGAAGATTAGTATTAGAAATATACTGATTTCTTCTAACGGTGTTCTGGTGTGGTGCGAACTGTACTGTAGTTCAGAATCATGTAAATATAGTAAACCTTACTGCAGTTTAATATATTTATATGGTGATAATTGTATTCCTTAATGTAGCATGCAAGTGTTGTTTGGTGTGGTGAATCCTTTGGTTACGATTAGCTTGATAGTAACAGCTTGATATACTGTATTTGTGATGAACGTTACTGTAGTTCAGTAGTATATAAATATAACAAACCTTACTGTAGTTTATTATATTTATATGTGTGGTCCTTGCGGTGTGGTGTCACAGTCGGAAGTTAATGCGTTACGACCACCCCCACTTGAGGACTTGTAGTTCTCAATATAGTGTAATTTATAGGGATTAATTGAAGTCACCCAATTCGTTTGTGTTGGTCTCATTGGTAGGCTTAAGTTTACAACACGAATCTTGTCTTGAATTTTAAGATGGAGCATATAATAATGCCGACGATTGCAATTATTAATGCCAGGTTTCCAACGGTGTAATAATGAATATCATGAGCGCTGATTGTATTGGGAAGTGATTCTCGACTCTTGATGTCATTGACGTGTTTCTTCAGCCTGGCAATATCCGTGCTATTGATGTAATTGATCTGATCTTCATGTCGATATATATTCAGAAAAGTTTCATTTAGATTAAAAGAAGGCACAAAGGAGGAGTTATGTTCTGATGAGTATGTCTTCTGGGAGTTGTTCGTAATTTCCCTTCGACGTAGACTACACGCTGACTTGAGCCTTAATATCCCTTCTCGACGAAGAGTTTTTGATATACCTTGGGATCACAAACAATGTTAATGGTTGTTTCAGTTGGCAAGGAATACAGCCAGTGATTTGGATTATGAATCGCAGCCACCAAGGAAATGCCTTTGCCCTTATTGTTCGACAAGAATCTGACAACTTTCCTCCGCTGTTAAAAAGCGATATTTTGCCTTGGGACATTCCTGAATCCTTATTGAATATTGATTGTCTCTGGTGGCAAAGGCATTGAGAGTTATCTAACGTAAAGCAGCTTGATAAGTCTTCTACAGTTGAAGAATAGTAACTGTCCTTGTGGAGACTTACAACTAGATATTCAGACTCAGGTTGCACTGATATATATGTGCTTGCTTGTAACGTTGGAACGGGAACAATGTGGTAAATTTCGTACTCTTCGCTGTTTGGAAGATGCAGCTGTATCCTGAACACAACATTTGTCATGGTCACTCTTCCTTTAACAGTTATGAGATGGTAGAGTTGTAGTAGTTTGCTCTCGTCATACTGCTGAGGGACTATAGTGTTGGGCGACAACTTTTTCAAAATCTTGTGTAATTCTTGCTTCAATTGATTTGGCGTTAGAATGAGTGGGTTGAGTTTCCCGTTATGTGTATCCGTTAGTGCGTCAATAAGGGCTGTTTGTGTAATTTATTTAGGCAACTTTCGAATACTCCTAGTTGTTTGTTAATGTGATCTTCGTCCCTTTTAATGATATATAGAGTCGAGTCTATAACTGATGCTTGATTCCGTACCAGTGCCAATAAGTGATCTTCATTGTCTCTCACATTATTGATAATAGCCTCAAGCTTTGTGGCGTATTCCTGGTCAAGCACTCCAAATAACTTGTTGGCGATAGTGTCCACAATATCCAAAGGTGATCGCTTTATTGTTCGGTTCGGTCTTTGGTTAGTTGTTTATACAAGGAGCTCATTGTTATGTTGGAGGATCTGTAACTGGTGTCGCAATTGGTCAACGATTTGTTTGCATAGGCCATGGACTAGTTTTCTGTGACACAATTCTTCCAGTTTGTGCATTATTTGCTGTAAACTCCAGTAATTTTTTAGATCGTAAAAACTATAAGGTTCCATTCATCTGTTACTAAATTAAGCTTGTCTAATACTTTGGTAAATTGAATTTAAATTCTGTCATGGAAACAAGTTCTTGGGAGTGTGCTCTCAGTGGGATAATCAAGGACGTTAACAAGAGTAATGCCAAGGTGGCGCAGAGTCCTGAGGTTCCTGATCCCTCTTGTCATTTGGATCCTGGAGCTTCAATTAGTTCTTAGTATTTGTAAGAAGCTGAGTCATGGCAGGTCTTGATATCGTGCGTTTAAGATAAGGCGAATGGCGAAGGCGAAAGGAGAAAGGCGAAAGGAGAAAGGCGAAAGGAGAAAGGCGAAAGGAGCAGGCGTATAGGTAGAGTTTTCCCTTATTTGGATGACGCGATGGTTCAGTTTTCGGAAATTTGAATGGACGTTTAACGTGGTTATTGCAACTTTCCTGAGAGCTATAAGGATCCTTAACTATGGATGGAGTTGATTATACAGATGCAGGTTTTGCTGTGGCTTTAGTTGATAATAAAGGTGAAAATACCTCTGTTTGGTTTTCGGTCACTTTGTTAAAACTTGTAGCTGATTCTTCTATTGGAAATTTACATAAGTTGTGAACAGCCCATTTCAACTCGCCATTAACTGTTTTTATGGTTGCCACTCTAATGAGTTTGTCTGACCCCTCATGGGTTTCGAGTACCCTCACCATTAACCATTTCAATGGCGGCATATTTTGTTCCTTTAAAAGCACAATCGTTCCCTTTTGAATATCTGGTGTGGCTTTCTTCCACTTTTGCTTCGTCTGTAGCTCTTGACTGTATTCCAATGACCAACGTTTCCAGTAGGTTTGTTGAATATGCTGCAACCTCTGAAATCGACCGCCAATATTTTCTTCACTGACATCGGGTTCAGCGAATGAAGTTAACGGTGAGCCGACGAGGAAATGTCCGGGTGTTAGTGCCTCAAAATCATTAGGATCTGACGACATGGGCGGTAAGGGCCTTGAGTTTATGATAGCCTCGATTTGGGTGATAATCGTATGCAGTTCTTCATAGGTGAGATGGGAATTTCCAACCTCTCGTAGAAGATGAGTTTTAGCAGTCTATACCGCTGCCTCCCACAGCCCTCCAAAATGAGGTGATCTTGGGGGATTGGTATCCATTCAATGTGGTTCTCTGCACATAATTGGGAGATGATCGGTTGTATTTGTTGTGAGTTGAACAACTCTTGTAGTTCCTTTAACTCTGACCTTGCACCCACAATATTGGTAGCATTGTCACAGAAGATCTTGGCGAAAAGCCCTCTGCATGAAATGAATCTCTTTAACCCATTAATTCCTACTGCAGCGTATACGCACAATTTTCGTTTGTGTACAAAAGTTGGTGAAATAAATACACTACAATAATGAAGTGGTGCATCAGAAGTTTTATAACAAAAATAGAGGTATAATATACACTAAAAATAATCGCCACGTAATTATCGCTCCATATTCCGAAGTGTGAGAACCTACATTTATTTCAAGTAATTTTCTCTGTGTAATAATAATAATAATAACAATAAATTCTTTATTGTAACCCCTTATAATGCCTTAAACGTAACCTAATATTAAAGACTAGAGCTATGACAATAAAGTCATCTACCCAGTTGGTCCTCATCCAGATCAATTCACATCACATAAAGGTAAACGATCATCTAAAATTGTAAAGGATTACTTAGTACAATATTACCTTTGGATTTGTAAACTGCATACCATATCATCAAATAGAACAATTAATCAAAAGTATTACTTACATTCCATATATTAAATATCAGCATGATCTACGTTAGATTTAAATTGGCTACTAAACTACTATAAAGTACTAAAGTTTCTATACGCCAGTGCATGTCTTGAGTACTCTGCAATGGCCAGGAGATTATCACCATTGAGGATATTTATGATTTCTGTCCTGGATAAAAAAAATTGACTCCAAAGTAAAGGCGCCTAAATTCTGCAAGCAGAGGACAAATAGCTAGGAAATGAAATATATCTTCTTCTCCATCTTTGTTACAAAGAGAACATAAAGCTGTGCCCCCTCTCTGCCATGGACTTGCATTGAGAGTGAAGAGACTACCCCTTGCCATGAGTATTAATTTTATTTGCTTTAGGGTGTAGATTTCGTTAAAATGGGCTCCACCGGCTTCATATTCGAGAAGTGCTAGCTCTTTAGCTTTGCCATAACTGAACTCCTTTTCTTTTAGCAGCATATCTATAATTGTTCTCATGATATTACTAATATCTAATATTAGATTATGCCATTCAGCTATTTCATCCCAAATACCAAAGCAAAATAGCCTTTTTCATACAGCTTTACCGCTAACTTACGTGGAAGACGTTGTTCAGGGTATTTTTCCAGAGTTTTGTGAACATAATTTAGATGACATTCTAAAGTGTATATGTAGATAAATAAAGTCTATTTCTGTTTCGAGGAGTAACATATAGTTAGGGGTATGTTTGGGAAGATTCAGCACTCTTTTTAAAAAAAAACTTCTTTGAACTTTCTCCAACTCGTCATTGCATAAGAAGCCCCATATCTGGGCTCCGTAACATAAAATTGCTCTTGTTACGCTTTGAAAGAGACTCCATTTCGGACCAAAGTTAATATTTTTATTGTTAATGAATTTATTCCATACTGAATTCATACTAGATATTTTGGGGTTAAGATTACTCCTAAGTAAACATACGAGGAAACTATATCAATTGGCGTTTCCTTGAAATACCATTGCTCATCCGCTCTTCTTCTCCCTCCACCTTTATTAAAAATCATGATTTTCGATTTAACCAAGTTTACTGTGAGGCCCCAAAGATCGCAGAAGGATCCCAATTTATGTTTCATATCTTGCATTGTTATGGAATTATTTGAAAACAAGACGATGTCATCAGAGTATAATAACACCCGGATAATCTGACTATCGATTTCGACACCACCCACCAAATTGTCATGTAGGTCATTTAAGTACATAGAGAACAAGAAAGGACTAGCTAAACAGCCCTGCTTGACTCCTGTGATAGTCGGGAAGTATTCTGATACTAAACCGCCGGTCCATACTGCCATCCTTGTATCAGAATAAAGACTTGAGAGTATCCTGAGTACTTTCGTTGATAAACCTAGACTGGCAAGTTTGTAAATTAGCGTCTTTCGGTTAATAGTGTCAAAAGCCGACTTAAAATTAATAAAAAATGCGTAAATTTTTTCTTTCCCTCCGTGTGAAGTAAATGAACTATACTACATAGATAGAACACATTATCAATCGTAGAGTAATCTTTACTAAAGCCAGCTTGCGACTCATTTAAAATGTTATACTGTCGTTCCTAATCCGTTAATCTTTTCAGAATAATTGACACAAAGAGTTTTGCCACGCAATCCATGAATGCAATGCCCTGTATTTTTTGTCTGGTTTGGATCACCCTTTTTAAATAAGGGGAAAATAACAGCTGTTTTAAAATTATCGGGTACCTGACCACTATCAAAAATATTGTTGAAGACACTTACTAAAGTACGAAGAAAATATGGTGTAGCATGTACATGAAATTCATAGGAAATACGATCCGCTCCCGGTGCCTTCTTTTCTTTAAGCAAGGAACTGCTACTAAAGGCTCACAGGACAGCATTGGCATACTGACCATTCTGGGGTTAAGAAGATTTTCGAAATAAGTTGTGAACTCTTGAAGCGTAATGCTGCTCCCCTTGGTATAACTTGATTTTTTTAAATTGACGTGCCCCACTCCACCATTCTTTACTGTCCCTTGTGTTTGCCAACCGCCTCGATAAGTCCAGGCAATAATTATCGGACTTTTTCTACAGAGATCTTTATAGAATTTTTTTGCATGTCTATACTCTTCCTTTGCAAATTGTTGACTTGTACGCCTATAAATATTGAGCCATTTAAAGTATTTCCCGCGAGCTCGCAAACATTCGTTGTCGAACCATGCTTTTTGAAACTCGGGTTTACTACTACTCGTATTGGTCTTGGGTATAAATGATGTTATAGCCTGAGTTAGATCCTGTAAACGAATAGGTTCCCTACCTTGGAACACATCAAGTGAGTTATGCAAATGTCTTTGATAACTATCACTTAACTGATTATCTCATTTGAGGCTTGGTAAGAGCTTCAAGCTCCGCCTATGCATCTCATTGCCTTCCATATTCAGGCTTAGAACAATGAAAGTCAGCTCTTCACCTAAGTCTCCGGGCATTCTACCATTTAAGACAACCAGTCCATAATTTATGGCCAAATCTAGAAATTTTCTACCCTTCTTCTTAACCAATTTATCCTTCAACTGACGCTCAAGCTTAAGGTTACTATTATTTGTATTGCATTCTGCTGGTATTTCTCCTAAATCTCCTAACCTAACATTTAGACTCCCCAGAATAAAACACTTACCTATATCACCGCATGTAAGAAGAGTGTCCAGTTTATCGATATGTGGGCACCAGAAAAAACTTTCCAAATACTCCATGTACCTCGATCAGATCCCAGTCTATTCTCCTGCAGAATTTTACCCTTTGTGCGAATCTAGTGCCCCTCTTTATTCCAAACAAGCAGCCACCACTCGCTCTCCCAAAACATGAACAGCGAATAGACGGTAGCTAACATAATTCAAAATCGGGGAAGAGCCTCGCATAATCACTAAAATATTCTGCTGTAATAAACGTTTCGTATAAAAATATTATATAACATTTCTTAACATATTCAAAGAAGCCTGGATATATTTTCTTGGTTTTTAGGCCACTACTATTATAAGATAATATTTTACTTTAAATTTACTTACACCTAATGTAGTTACCTCTATCGCATCTGGGCAGACGACTGCTACCTATTTACAGCTATCATCAATGTAATTACTTAGTACACTTTCAATAATACTCGTCAGGTGATCTGGAACTTTTTATTTTCTATATGCATATTATCGTAGCGAATTGTTACTGTTTTGGAGTCATCATCTTGAATTAACTGTTTCTTAAGACGAAACAATATACCGCGTTTTTGCCTCATTTTTATAGGCCAGTCACGATGCACAACTATACCGGTGTCTTTCAACTTACATGCTCGAGAAAGTATTTGAAACGCAGCTGAGGCTCTATCAAATTCAACAAGTACGGGCCCCCTTTCGTTTTGTGAATTTTCTAATCTACGAACTCTTAACACATCTTGTTTATTGAACTCTAGTAATTCACAGTGTTCATCATTACATTTTTCTGTAATTAACATAACATTAAAAAATATTTAGATAGTACGCACATACATATATGTACAAACTTATCACAGCAAGAATTTCGCTAACCTCATATTCACTTATATATCTTCTTGCATTTCATTCTGCATATCAGCAAAATTATTCTATTTGAAATGATATAGCCAGACGAAACTCGGCACCGCTGAGATAATTGAAGGAATGCTCGTGAGAACTTTATGGCTAGGGAAATTCTTTAATTCTGTGGTATTTGTGAATTTTTGTATTTAGCTAATTAGGCATTTTTGTAACATTATAAAAAGCGAATTTCAATAAAGAATGAGTTAGTTGCTACGATACAGTCAACCAAGACTTTTAATTATACCTTAAGTGAGTCTGCTTGAGGCACTGTAACTCCGGCAGATTTCTGGTGTACCGGTTTAAGAGCCGCTGCACCCATAACACTACTTACGGTGTAACACCCTAAGTTCTTCGCAGCAACATCGACGTAAAAGAGCCAAGAACAAACATTGGTGACCCCGACGTGATTTCTTCCGAAGAGATAATCAGCACAGGCAAACACTCAACATGAGAAGATATAAAGGCTCTTGTTTCAAATTATGGCAAGGACACTTCATCACGAAAAAACCCACTGTATCTTGAAGTAAAATTGAAGACGCTTGATGAACTCTGGAACCAATTTGATGAAGTCGACACTGACATTCGAGATGTGTATGGGGCATAAAGCAAAAATACGAGAAGACAAGACGAGACATCATGGACAAGCTTGCAGAGCTGAAGAAGTCAAATCTCAGTAGTACAGCCGAGGATAAGAACAACCCAGCCGACCTCAGAGAACAAAAAACAGGACACGCAACAGAAGCCAGCTGCGGAAAATCCACGAGTAGAAGAACCTCGCTATAACATTAAGGCAAGCACATATTTTGACGCCAGCAATAATATCTCCAAAATAAAGCAACGGCAGCAAACAATAATGAATGCCTTGCGCAGAAAGCTCACTGGGATAACAGCTGCAATCCAGCAGCCTCAAGCATAACAGTTCTATCAACTTAAAATACGCACGGTTGAGAGATACTACGATGATATTCAACAGTTACACTACTCAATATGGGAATCAGTTGAAGATCCCAGCGCATCAGAATTTGAAGAATATTTCAGTCCAGAGGAGGATACACAGAAGGTCTTGCTTGCTGGTTTAAGTCAGCACGCCATCACATCCGCACCAATGGTGAACGCAACCTCAATTATGCAGCTCCCGGAAATAGTCTTACCAAAGTTCGATGCTGACTATTTGAAGTGGCGACCATTTTACGACCTTTTCAACGAAGTGGTACACAAACAAGCAATGGTCGACTCGCAGAAAATGTGGTACTTAAAGAGCAGCTTTTCGGGAGAAGCCGAAAAACTTGTGCGACATCTAACCATCTTAGATGCAAACTACACTGCCGCATGGAAGATAATTAAGAAACGTTACGAGAACATTAGATTGCTGGTAACTGCACTGTTGAACAAATTACTGTCACAAACAACAGTAACGTATGAGAGTGCGCTTGCAATTAAGGCGTTACACGACATAACGCAAGAATGCCTCCTTGGCCTAGAGAATTTAGGAATTAACACAATCCATTGGGATCCACTGTTGTTGCACATATTGGTCAAGAAATTGGACAGAGTAACACACACGCTCTATGAGCAATCTCTCACTCAGCCCAGAGCATTGCAATCACTCAAGGGCTTCCAAAACTTTTTCGAGATACGCTTTCAGTCTTTGGAAGCTCTAGGAAATAAGGGCAGATCAATGGAAGATTCTCATAAAAGGACAACCACCTCCAGGTCTTTCACATCTGCCTCGGCTGGACCAACATGTATTCTGTGCAAAGGCGATCATCAAATCTTTGCCTGCCAGAAATTTATTCAACTAACGCCACGCAAACGGTTCGGCGTAGTTAAAGATTTAAACATTTGCGTTAATTGCCTCAAGGCCGGACACAGGACCGACACTTGTCCATCAAGAACGTGCATAAAATGCTCCAACCGACACAACACCTTACTGCACTTAGAGACACCTCCTCCAAGATCAACCATCTCAGTACAGCAGCCTAGCAAGTATAACTATATGACAGGTGCGATGGCACAATCTGCATCAAATCAATCCACATCAGTTGACGACCAACTTAAATCAATCTCGTTGACGACGAAAGGCCTTTAAGCACCAAAGGGCTACGTATTTATTAGCACAGTCATGGTAAATCTAGTCAATACCCAGGGCAAATGCGTGGAATGTAGAGCCACATTGAATTCCAGCTCACAGCTTAACTTCATGATGGACAAGATGGCAAAACAGCTAAACCTATCTGGAGTGTCCGAGCTACTATATATTGAAGGAATTGGCCAACACAAGCAACAACCTCAACTCAGAGTGAGCATATTACTACAGTTGAAAATAAGTGGATTTGCTGTTAGAATTGAAGCTCATGCACTCCTTTCAGCACAACCAGCAAAATCAATAAACACTTCAACATGGCCAGTACCACACAACATAAGGTTAGCGGGCCCGAACTTTACCCAGCCAGGCCCAATAGACCTCCTCATTGGTGCAGAGATCTATTATTCAATCTTGTCGGTAGGACAAATCAAATTGGGAGAAACGCTACCAACAATGCAGAATACAGTTTTCGGGTGGGCCATAGCAGGCAAAACTAATGGTGTCCCACAGAGTAAAGCAGCGTGCGGGATATGTACTGAAGATGAAGCTCTTGATCTGAAGATTGAGAAATTTTGGCGCATGGAAGACATAGAAGGAGCCAATAAGAACAATTTCACTACAGCAGAAAGAAATTGTGAAGCACACTTCATTCAGACTACCTATAGAGACCAATACGGACTTTTCGCTGTAAGTTTTCCTTTTGCAGTTAGCCCCACAGCATTGGGGGAATCAAAGGATATCGCCTATAGACGGTTTCTGTCTTTGGAACGTAAGCTTTCCAAGGACTCAGAACTCAAGACAGCATATTTCAACTTCATGGAAGAATACGCAAGGCTAGGACATATGGAGGAAGTCGACTTAGCTAGAATCGAGAAGCCATACTACTTCCATCCACATCATTAAGCCCGAGAGCAGTACGATGAAACTCCGAGTGGTATTCGACGCTTCAGCCAAAACATCATCCAACATATCCCTAAATGACCTCCTACACACGGGCCCCATAGTACGGTGTTGAACTGTTTTCCATCCTATTGCGTTTTCGCCTGCCAAGATATGTATTCAACGCCGACATAGAGAAAATGTACCGCAAGTCAATGTGGTACAATCTGGCAGAAAATATCAATTGATTTGGTGAAGAGCTGATCCCAGCCAGAGCATCAAATGCTTTCCACTCAACACGGTCACGTATGGAACTACCAGCGCCCCATATCTGGCCAAGAAATGTTTACAGAAATTAGCAGACGACCACGCCGAAAGTCACCCACTAGCTTCAAAGGTGTTGAAACATGATTTTTATGTAGGCGATGTTCTCACGGGAACACACAATCTCTCACACGCCATTGACACACAGCGACAACTACAATTATCATTGCACACAGCTGGCTTTAAGTTACGAAAGTGGTGCGCAAACCATCCACGCTTAATGCACGACATAGCCCACGAAGATAAAGAAACACAGTTAGACTTTGCCAACAAGGTGGAGGAGCATATAAAAACTGTTGGTCTGATCTGGCTACCCAAGACTGATGACCTCAGCATAAAGGCGTCCTGGATAGATGGCCGACGGATTACTAAGAGAACAGCGTATTCAGACATAGCCCATTTATATGACCCGTTGGGAATAATGGTTCCAGTTGTGGTAGTAGCCAAACTAGTTCTCCAGAAAATATGGACTTTACAGTTGGACTGGGACGCCGCACTGCCCCAAGAATTATACACGTCATGAACCAAATTTCATGAGGGCTTGAAAACTTTGAATACCATAAGATTTCCTAGACATGTTTTCTCTCATCGAATACCGAAGTGCACGCAAATTCACATATTCGTAGATGCATCAGAGAAAGCATATGGAGCTGCTGCATATGTGAGGTCAATTGATAAGAATGACCTTATTACAGTTCGACTACTCCGTATGATATCTAGAGTAGCCCCTACAAATCAGACAACATTACCGCGACTGGAACTGTGCGCAGCAAAACTGGGAGCTGAGCTGTCTCGAAGAATCAGCACAGATTTGAGCATCGAAAATCAGGACATCTATTTATGGAGCGATTCCGAAATTGTCTTGGCTTGGATAAACTCCATGTCCTCATCGTTTGACACATTTGTGGCCAATCGAGTGGCTAGAATTCAAGATGTCACCACTTCCACCCAATGGCGCCATGTGAATTCCAACTAGAACCCAGCTGATGTATTGTCAAGAAGTCTTGCTCCAGAGGAATTAAGCGGGTCAACATTATGGTTTTATGGTCCCATGTTTCTACATGGAGCAGAATCAATATGGCCCAATCCATACAGAAGCAATGATACAGATTACACAGTCGAACATAAGCGAACTGCTTTGTCAGCATTAGTCACTCCCAGCTCAACAAGTATCATAAGCGCAATCGACCATGGGAATTCATTCAGAAAGCTACAACGTGTCATGGCCTATATCTTATGCTTCATAGCTCATTCGAAGAAAAATTATCAAAGAGAAATTAAAGGGGAAAGCGTTAAACAGTGAAGAATTAGATGAAGCACAAGCATTAATTATAAAAACAATGCAGGAGCAACATTTCATGCAGGACATTGCAAATATAAAACGCTATGGTGAGGTGAGCAAAAACAGTTCTTTAAGCAGTCTAACTCCATTCCTGGATGACCGCGACATTCTGAGAGTTGGTGGACGATTACAAGCATCAATACTTGAGTTCGATTCTAAGCACCCTATGCTACTACCATACGGACATCAGTTCACTAAACTCCTTCTTAATGATATACACAAGGAGAACCAGCATGTAGGACCACAAGCTCTTCTCGCAATGGCAAGACAAAAATATTGGCCACTGAAAGGAAAAATCCTGGCTCACCCTGTTGTCCAGCATTGCGTTCATTGCACAAGACCAAACCCGAAGATGCTGTCGCAATTAATAGGAAACTTGCCCGCCGACAGTGTGCAACCCGCCAGACCGTTCGTAAACCCTGGGGTCGATTTCTGCAGACCCATTTGGACCCATTTCAAAATAAAAGGAAAACGACCACAAAACACTTACATAGCTGTTTTCTGCTGCTTCGCGACCAAGGCCACCCACCTAGAACTTGTAAGTGATCTCACAACACCAGGATTCATTGTCTCACAATCTCGACAACTAGAAGTGCAACGGTTGAAACGACCGCTTTCAAGTCACATTTGAACGCCTAGGCTCTACCAACATATTATCCAGCGAGTGGAACCTGGTGGTATATTACGACTTGCAACCATTCTGGAAAGAGTTCGATGCACTCGTCAATCCCAGTCGCATACCGAAAACCGTATGTGATCAAATAATTGAGAGGAATGCATGTGAACAAATACAAATCATGGAACACCTCGAATATCTAACTAAGGAACTCTCAGCATATAATGAGCTATTATTGCCAATAGAAAACAAAGACAGAGCAAAAAGGGGTGCCATAAATTTCATAGGTAAAATCGCGAACACCCTGTTCGGAGTGTTAGACTCTGAATATGCAGAAGCCATGTCTAAAACGATCAAGGAAATCAAGCAAAACGAGAATCACTTAGTAGCCCTTATCAAGAATCAAACTTCAGTCATTGATGCGACCATCAACATCATGCGGAAGAACTAAGAGACGATAGACAAGCAGTTCAGGAATTGGGAGATTCATATGAACAAGATTTCTGCAGAAATTAATGGTGTACACCAAGACATTTATGAGGAGAAACTATCAAATGTCTTCATCACGTTGGCAATGCAAGCCATGTTGACAGCCTTAAATTTTCAAAGAATCCAAGGCGTCATCCTAGACGTACTAGTGGATACTCATAACAGAGAGCTTATAAAACTCAACTGTCAAACTTACCAATCTCTGTGTATGAAAAATGGCAAAATGACGACCCGCCGTGTGTAAGTAAATTTATTTTGTTATTCGTTTAAGAGAAATAAAAAAACGTGTTATGCAGTATTGCTCAATTTTTGTGAAGAATAATTACAAAAAATATTATTTTTTTTTTGCAGTGGTGAATTTTGCCTGGTTCTTGACGCTCGGAAGTTCTGTGAAGCGTATTGCTTCACTCGGCCATTCGCAGTTCAAGTTATTTTTTTTATGAGCGTATACGCTTCACTCGCCCATTTGCCTTATTCTCTTCTGTTGTTCGTTTTTTATGGAATTTCAACCGCTTTTCTCAATTTCGATTGTTTTTTCTTGACGGATTGTTCAATATAGAAAATATTTGACGGCCAAGGAGATGCAACAGGAGGTAGATTCTTGGTTGGCTGGTAATGATGATGACGCAGAAGTTGTTGAGGCAGTGTATATTGAGCCACCATTGGCATCTGGTTATCAGTCCGCGGAAGATTCTTGTGATGAGGAAGGTGGAGGTACATTTTTTAATTTAACAAAGCAAGAGCTGGAAGAACCTTGTGAGATGATTGTGAGAGGCGTACGAGCTGAAACACCAATACCAGATGATGAATTAGAAGCTATATGGAATTCATCAAAAGCGACTTGTATTTTAGAAAACTATTTTGCTAATTTGGAAGTAGACTTGATTAATTCAGTAGCAGCGACACCTTCATTATTTGATATTTCCGATCAGGAAATTCATTCGGAAGATGGCACTGAGCCACTTCTCTTACCACAATCGAGCACATCAAGATTATTCGAAAAACACCGTGCCGTTCATCAGAACCAAGTATATCAAAGCCAATAGAAAAAAATCACCACGTCCACGAAGAACACAATCTAAACGAGCATCCGCACAACTAGCTAAACAACCTCAAAAAAGAAAAAAATCTCAAGCAACTTCTGATACAATGAAATGGATTCCTGATACTAATTCCGGTTCGAAAGGATTACTCCCGGCATCCGACTATTCAGACTTGGCTGAAATAATCTCCTTATTTTTTTATGATGAATTGCTTGACTTGTTATGTGAACGGAGTAATATTTATGCGGTTCCTTGCGGTGAGCCAAGCCCAAACCAAGTCGAAAAATATGGCAAACCTGCAGCACCGCTCTTTTCAATGCTTGATGAATTTGACGAAGCAATAAAACCACTTGCGTTTTGTTTTTGTTTTGATAACCTTTTTGTGTTAAGTGGTCTACTTGAACGTGGTTATAGTGGCAGAGGTAAAAAATTATATCTTTTTTATCGTTTTTGTTTTACCTTTTATTATCTTCTTCTCAGGTACTATGAGGGCAAAATTTGTGCCGAAGTCGTGTCCTTTACTATCCAAAGATGTTATGAAGAACCAGCCATGTGGTACAATACACAGCACACGAATAGAAAGTTCGTACATTCGAGTTACAAGATGGGTTGACAATGCAGTAGTTACAGTAGCATCCACGTTGTTTGGTTCAATGCCAGTCAGCTCCGTTTCGAGATATTCCATAGCCGAGCATAAACGAATTCAAATTCCACGTCAAATATTACAATACAATCTACATATATATGGGAGGTATTGACCGTATGGATCAAAATGTTGCTACATACCGGATAGGTGCTCGAGGAAAAAACATTGTATTTTGCAATTTTTAAATGGTTGGTGGATGTTTCTGTCAAAAATTCGTGGTTACTTAGTCGTAAAGCAGGCCACAAGTACACTGAGTTAGAATTTCGGCGAAGCATCGCAAACAAATTTTGTCAAACCTCGACCACATTCTGGCTATCGACGGCCACTGGAAAATTAGAAGATGAAGCCAGATATGATTGTATTGTCATTTTGTTGGAATAACAACCAACAAAAAACGATGCGCTGGCTACGGTTGTAAAACTCAATGTATTACTGAATGTGTCAAGTGCGATGTTGGGCTATGTGTGCCCTGCTTCCAGAAGTATCATTTTGTGTTCGCAGACAAAAAATAAGTTTTTGCCTGCGTAACTTTTTTATATCTGTTTACCTTGAATTTTTTTTTTATCTGGAATATTATTGTTTTTTACTTGTAATATTATTGTAGTAAGAATACTGTTTTTTTCTGTATTATGTTATTTTTAAGTTATTAGTTCTTCGTTACATTTATTGTTTTTCAATAAATAACTAGTCTTCCTCTATTTTTGTTTATTTTATTTAGACAACCCAAACAGATGGAAGAAATCAAAAAGCAGTTTTTTTAAAACTTCATGGGCCTCCAAACATACACCACACAAAATTTCAGATCTCTTCACCTATTGGATCACTTTCGGTTTTAATGGGTTAAGCAGTTCAAGAAAGACAAACTGCTTAAATCGTTCACCGACTCCAGATGAACGGCTTTTGTGGAAAAGCATACAACGACGGCGATATATGTTTCACTTAATCTACTTCCTCTTAATTTGAAATATGTCTATATCGGTCCGCAAAAATCAATGCCTGTCATGTGAAATGGGTCAGATGGTCTAATTCTTTCTTCCGGAAGGTTTCACATAATTTGGTTGGTGGTTATTGGCTTAAAGCGGAAACAACGTGTAATGATTCTTATACTTCAGAATCACCAAAAATCAGCTATCAACTCAACAGCTTGCTTAAATAGCTCGTGTGTCCTTTCGTATAACCTATCGGTGAAATACGGGTGTTCTGGTTTTGCACACTCTGTTAGCTGTAGATGGTGGTCGTTAAAATCTGCCCAGATTGTTTCCAACTCCTTGAGCTTGTTTTTCAGGTATTGCTCTATTTTTCTTTCAGCTCCGTCTTTCTTGAAATTTGCTAAAAGACGATTTAATTCCTCTGCCAATTCTTTTTGGATTAGGATTATGTCTTCAGGTTTTGAAGGCATCGCAAATTAAAGTGCAGGCAAACAATTATTGGTGGCAGCTGCTTTGAAAGTCGGCTTTCGTCACGGATGCTATGCTGGAGTAGCAGAAGAAGAGCTTTGACAGTGTGTTAAAACCCTTCACTCTAATTGATGTAGCTTTTAGTGCTATTAGCTTTAAGTAGGAAAAAACTGTTGGCTTCCGTAGATATATCTCAGCTAGATTTAACTGTGTGTCAAATCTAAGCAATGAGATTGCTGGTTTTTTCAAGCTATTGCTCAGCTAGATTCAACAGTGTGTTAAATCTTGGTAATGAGATTTAGACTTGATTCGACGGCTCGAAGGACCATGTAATGATTCTTATACTTCAGAATCACCAAAAATTGAATCTTGTGCAGATTTCAACAGTGTGTTGAAACCTAACCAAGACTGCTGTTGTTGTTTCTCAGTAAACGAAAACTTAAGTTCAGACTAAACAGTGTGTCTAATCTGACTTTGATGCTGGAGGGAGAGTGCTTGCGAAGTAATAGTCACTTGACTCTTGGTTATACTGTAATTTTATTATCCAATGCATGTACTTTTATACAAAAATTATCACAGTAAAAAATATTTTAACACAAAGATTACAAAATATAAAAAATAAACACAAATTTTACGGAACTAAAAATTTGTTTACACAAACTGTAAACAAAAGCCAAAAGAAATTACGGAAATAAGTTTGTTTACAAAAATTGTAAACAGAAGCAAAAGAAGCTATAAAAGGCAATTGCGAAAGAAATGGTAAAAAACAAAACAAGATATGATTGTATCAAAAGTATCAAAAGTTAAGCAATTGCAAAAGAATGTATGTACATTATTCTATATTCTATAAGTATGTCAATGAGCCGCACAATTAATCGAGCGTTTTACTACCTGTAATGGCAGCAAAACATGCAGCGTGCGCAATTTGTTTATGAAGTAAGCTTCTGCTGCACTCAATTAACTGTGGCATATTGACCTTCGCTAATTTGGATGATGTTCGATCTGTTCGGGAGCTGAACATGTTGGGGGCCGGCACTTGCTACAACAGCGTCGAAGCGTTTTTGAATTGATGACCCTGACATTGATTGTCGTCTTGTTTTACTTGGCGGGTATTTGCAGGTGATGCCGAGTTTTTTGAGCCGAATGCCGTAATTGTATACAAGTAGCACAATAACAAGTACTACTATAACAACCGTGGCTGTTGAAATTGAATACACCATGAATTTTCCTTGGACGTCCTTCATCTGCAGCAGGTCGGGATGAAAACTGTAGTCCAGGAATTGCTCACTTGGACGAATCAATTGCCCCGGCTGAATCATTCGAGGGGTTTTGCTGAAATTTAGTGATGCTGCTACTGGTGGCGTTTCCATGATGTGACTCGTTATGACATCAAACCTTTCATCTATGGTAGTTTTAAGCGTAACTTCTTTGGTCTTGATGAAGCACCGTTGTTGAGATGTATGATGCCAGTGGTGTTTATTAGAATCTCTTCTCTTACTCCTTTACATACCGTTGCTATAATTCTGGCCTTCGTTGTAACATACAACCAGGTGTTTTCCATCATAAGTGTTTTCCAGACAATTCCATTCAGACTTAGGTGCTGCATTTCACACATGTTTTTTGTGTGACGACCGTAGATCTCATCTATGACGCAGGATGGACTATTATCAATATTATAAATAATTGTCGGAGCGCAACGGTAGACGTGGGATCCGGATATCTTGCATGCCTTTAGTTCTTCTTCCTCTAAGTTGAAATAGGTTTCATGGTTGAAATTAACGGCGAAGGTAGAAGATTTTAAGTTGGCTACTGCGAAAGAGTCATTTGTTATTATCTGAGGTATTGATGTGATGTGCATCAAATCGTACAAGTTCTTTTCTATTATGCTTAAGTAGCCATATAATTTCAGTGTGCCGTTGGTTGCGTTGACTTCTAGACGGTGCTGAGGTGTTCTGTCGATAAGAAGATCAGCACCAAGCCTTATCGAGACATTTTTAATTAACTCGTCGATGTATTGTGATATTATAAAGTCTAAGATGTGCGCGTGCTCGTGTAGTGCGTTTATCCAGTTATTGTATTTGCTCTGGAGTTCATTATAATAATTTTCAGCACTGATGTAGGTCGACAAAACTTCAATGCTGACTCTATTGTGATCTGCAGTAGAGTACCAGGTGGTCATCTCATTTATGGAGCCAATTGCCTTTTCCAATCGTGCATCGAAGTGTTTAAGCGTCTCCTCTATGACCGTATTCGAACGGTTTATTCTTTGATTGAGAAAGAGAACCTGTTGGTTGGTTGATTGCAAGATGTTTTCTTGGTTGTGTTGAAGATGTTCTATCTCTGAATAGACTTCATCATTTACTCCAAATATACCTGTGAGTAACCTACCAAAAATGCCTCTCCTGCTTCGGTGCTTTTGCTGGATGAAGTTGATGATTTGACTGGTGGACTTGAGCAAACCTTGTCGTTTTGTTGATAAATGCTGAAATAGCAATTCACAGTGAGTTATATCCGTGAGGATCTTGTTCTTTTCGCACATTTCTTTTACACGTTCCCAAGTGCTGTCAATTTTTTTCTGGTCTTGAATGGCCTCATCTATAGGAAAGGTTATCTGTAGCCTCAGATTCCCCCTTTTAACTTGTGCATGTCCCAAGTTTTCTATGTAAAGACCTGGTTTAGATTGGAAAATCGTGTAATCTTGAGCAACGGCTACTGTGATCCAGTACAGAATTAACAACGTGGTGTGCAGGAATTTTGCTGCCCAAGTGCAAGGTTCTACTTTTCTCCTTTTAATTGGTGAGCCGATATTGTTCAGGGCTTCTTGAGTATTGCTATCCTTCAGTAGTTCTGGATTGTCTGCTCTTGTTGAGTATATATGTTGCTCACGTTTTTGCGGCCTTTTATGAGGTCTAGATTGGGAATCTGAAATGGTGGTCACTGTTGTGCTTACCTTCAGTGACGGTGTTTGTGCCTCGGAGTGATGGATACTTAATGGGAGTTGGCATAATTTATTCAACGGTCTTTTCTTGATGCCGTTTCTGTATTGTACGGATACAATGCGGACGACGTTATCTTCGCCAGGATGGAGCTCGACAATTCGGCCCAATGCCCATTTTTGTGGTGGCAGGTTATCGTCCTTGACCAATACTAGTTCCCCAATGTTGGGATTTTCCCTCTTGGTCTTCCATTTGCTTCTCTGCTGTAGCGTTGTTAGATATTCCGCAGACCATCTTTGCCAAATTTCTTGGTGGTATTTTGTAAGCTGTTTCCATTTGTCATGCACCTTTGTATCCGTAATATCAGGTTCTGGTGGTGCTAGTAAGGGTCGGCCTATTAAAAAGTGTCCTGGAGTTAATGCCTCAAGATCCTGGGGATCACTTGATTGTTGGCCAATCGGTCTAGAGTTCAGGCATGCCTCCACTCGATAGATGACGGTTGTGAACTCCTCATAGGTTAGTAGCGTTTCACTTAGTACCCTTTTAAGGTGAGTCTTCACAGATTTTACTCCAGCCTCCCACAGCCCACCAAGGAGTGGGCTTCCTGGCGGAATGAAACTCCATTCCGTGCCATCATTGGCTGTAATTTCAGCAACATATTTTGTTGACTGTGTGATTGCTTCCTTCAGATCCTTGTCCAATTTTTTGTGGGCACCAACAAAATTGGTGCCATTGTCAGAGAATATCTGCTTGGCATTTCCCCGGCGGGACACAAATCGTCTATATGCTGCTAGGAATGCATCTGAGGTGAGGTCACTTACTAGCTCGAGGTGAACTGCTTTGGTAACCATGCAAATGAATAGCGAAATATAACCTTTTAGTGTTTTGGTGCCTCTTCCTTTTGCCATTTTTGTGATGAAGGGTACTGCGTAATCTATGCCACAGTGGGAAAACGGTGGAGCTGGTGTGATTCGGAATGCTAGTAGATTCCCCATGAGTTGTTGGGGGGATGCTTGCCGGTGCCTTAGACAGGTAATACGTCTGTGAATTCTAGACTGTACAGTGCATTTTGCATTAATAACCCAATACTGTGACCTCAGATAGTTTAATGTGAGCTGGGTTCCTCCATGCAATGTTTGTTGATGCGCGTGATCAATTATCAAATTTGTTGCATGATGTTTTTGGGGAAGTAGCATTTGATGTTTGGTGTCTTCAGGTAGCGTTGAATGTTTTATTCGACCTCCGACTCGTAAAATCCCTTTCTTGTCTAAGAATGGATTGAGAGAAAGAAGCTTACTCGAGCTTATCAAGGTCTTGTTTCTTTCGAGGATGCTTAAGTCCTCAATGAATGCTTCTCTTTGGACAATCCTCACTATACAAATTTTTGCTTGTTGTAGCTCTTTGGAAGTCAGGTATCCTGTGTTTCGCAGCGGCATTGATTGGCGGCAATTGCCAATAAATCTTCTGCAGTATGCCATCACCCTCAATTGGCGAGTAAAAGTAGAACATTTAAATATTTCTGAATTGGATACCTGGCTAGTTAGCACTTGAAAATGCCTATTGCTCTCTTCGTTAGTTTGTAGCCTTAATTTCTGATGAGGCCATGCTTCCGGAGTTTGTGATAGCCAAAGTGGTCCTCTCCACCAAATGTCGTGAGTGGCTAACTTCTTTGGACTGATTCCTCTTGTTGCTGCATCTGCCGGATTATCGCGAGACGGAACGTGTCTCCAGATATTCTTGGGAAAATGGCCTTGTATATCGGCTACCCTATTGGCAACGTATGTATTCCAGGTTGTTGGATTCTTGGCTATCCAAGCTAATCTAATTTTAGAATCGCACCATGCAAATATATCGGCTGGTTGTAGGTCCAAAGTATTTATTACTGCTGTAAGCAGATTTGCTAATAGTGAGGCACCAGAGAGTTCTAACCGTGGGAGAGAGATCTTTTGCTTTAAGGGAACTACCTTAGTTTTAGCTGTGAGCATTGTGACGTGAGTTTTCCCATTACAATCTGTAGTGCGAGCATACACATCAGCAGCACAACCCTTTTCAGAAGCATCACAAAATCCGTGAAGCTGGATTTCATTGTTTCGACGGTAGTTTATCCATCGAGGAATCGCGATTTTCTCCAGTTCACCCAGCTCCTTTTCAAGCCCTTGCCAGGCCTTCGTTACTTCTAAGGGTGCTTCTCTGTCCCAGTCTGTTTGTTCTCTGCACAGTGACTGCATTATCAGCTTTGCTGTTATGGTTACGGGAGCGAGCCAACCCAGAGGATCAAAAATGGAAGCAATTTTTGATAGCAGTGTTCGTTTTGTTATGCTGTTGCTTGCTCCATGTGTTTTTAATTTAAAGCGGAATTCATCACGAATTGGATTCCAATGGATTCCTAAGGTCTTTATTGTATCGTGCTCTTTAATCTCCATGATTCCTTGCTCTATTATTTCCTCTGGTATATTTCTCAGAAGACCATCATCGTTAGCCGTCCATTTCCGCAGATTGAAGCCACCAGCTCGTAGCAATGCAATTGTCTGCTCCTGTAATTGTAGAGCCTATGATTTGGTGTCAGCCCCTGTAAGCATATCATCCACGTAGAAGTCAGTAGAAAGTATTTCTCTTGCTATTGGGTAGTTGCTGCCTTCATCTTTAGCTAATTGCTTCAAGGTTCTTACTGCAAGAAACGTGGCAGGACTTGTGCCATAGGCAACTGTATTTAATTTGAACTCCTGGATGGGTTCTGTTGGATTTTGCCGCCACAATATCCTTTGATAATTCCTGTCAGACTCTTTAATGTTGATCTGTCTGAACATCTTCTCGATGTCAGCAGTGAAAACATAGCGGTGCTTTCTCCATCTTAATATGATCTGTGTAAGATCTTGTTGTATTTTAGGGCCGCAATGAAGCATCATTGAGGCTTAGTCCAGATCTTGACTTGCACGATGCATCAAAGACAACTCGCAGCTTAGTTGTGGAGCTATCGGTTTTAAGTACGGCGTGATGCGGTAGATAATAGACGTCAGACTGTTTTCCTGCATACGGTTTGGCAGGACTCATGTGCCCCATTGCAAGATATTCTTTTAAAAAGGCATTATATTCCACTGATAGTTCTGGTTCCCTTTCTAGTCTTTTTTCTATTTGCCGTAGTCGGGCTATTGCCATGCACTTGGAATCGCCTAGCTCCCCCAGTTCTTGTTTGAAGGGCAGACTGACTTCGTAACATCCTGCTGCATTTCTTCTGTAATTATGTTTAAAATGTTCTTCACAGTGGTTGTCTTGTTCCAAATTTACGTGGTTGTTATCAATGTCCCAGAATTTTTCTAAACTCTCTTCTATTTCTGCGAGAGATAGGAAACTCGTTAGCTTCAGCGTTTCGCTGTTGCTGTTTGGAACGCTTCCAAAAATTATCCACCCCAATTTGGTATTCTGTGCCAGAGGTTTTGTCTTCTTAAACCCTTTAATTATAATATTGGTATAGACATCTGCGCCTAACAATATGTCTATTGGGCCTGGTTGGTAGAATGTAGGATCAGCCAAATTCATGTTTTTGAATTTTTTCATATTTATGCCTGGAGCAGGTGCCTCGGGTAACAGAGAGTTCAATTTATGCAAAACAAGGGCGTCCACAGAAAGATAAGAATTCGTTTGATCTTTAAGTTGTATACTTAATTTTACCTTGCTGCTGGCTCTGGCTGACTCGGCTTCTCCAACTCCAAAGATTGTGGCTCTGATGTGATCCTTACGGAGCTTTAGAAATTGAACCGCCTGTTCTGTTATTAGCGATACCTGTGATCCAGGGTCGATTAATGCTCTGAAACTTTCCAACTGTCCATATACATTTTTAATTCTGATGATTGCCGTAGGTAGCAGCACGCTAGGCATTCTCACCTTATTGGTATGACAGCTGATAGTTTTTCCGTTTGGATGTGGTGGTTGAGCCTTGTCCACGCTGCATATATTGGTAGTCATATTTGTGCTCATGGTCTGATTCTGGCGTACGTTTGATATGCCTGGGGTGGCAGGGCTATTTTGATTGCCCTTGTGCAGTAAAGTATGGTGCCTTTTATTGCAAATGGCACAAAGCTTGTTGGATTTGCACTTCTCATTTTTGTTATGCGCGAGACAATTACCGCAGATGTCCTGCTGCTTGACGAGGGCTTGTCTATCATCCACGTTCCTTTTTCTGAACTCTCCACACTGGTAGAGCTTGTGCTCCTTTTGCAAAACATACACGAGCTTCTTAATGTGGTGTGAAATGCCTTTTTAAAGCATTTTGAAGTGAAGTGCCGTGCCTTGGGCGTTTTGAGTTTTCTATGCATTCCAATACCTGATACCGCTTCTCTAGGAACCTCAGTAGATCGGTGACTAAGGGCATTTCCCTTGGATTTAGCAGGCTTTCTTCAAACAGGCGAAGACTTTCTGCGTCTAGCTTCCTCATTGCGATACATACAATAATTGGACTCCATTCGTCTGTTTTGTAGCTTAAAAGCTTCAGAGCTTCTAAGCACTCTCTAATGGTATCATAAAGCCTTATTATGTCTTCTTGGGACCTGTATTCTACATTCTTGGCATCCATGATAATATTCACATAAGTTGTGATGATTTTTCTGTTATTGTTAAATCTGGCTTCTATCAAATGCAGAGCAGTTTAATAGTTTTGGCTACTCAATTGCAAATGACTGATAACCCTTCTTGCGTCTCCCTCTAAGTGATATAGGAGGTACTGCATCTTTTCAATGTTGCTTATGTGTAAGTTGTTGTGGAAGACGTTCTTAAAAATGTCTATGAATGACTTCCAGTCTTTGTAATCTCCACTGAACTTAGGTATTTGTATTGGTGGAAGTTTTGGATAGTTGTTTACTCTGATTTGATCTAGGTTCTGTTGCTGAAGATTCCAGGATGTTGATGCGCTAGGCAGCGTGTGGAATTGAGGATTATATCCAAGATTCTGTGGTGTTGCTGTGAGCGTATTGATAATTTCTAAGTTACTTACCACTGGTACTCCAGCCGTTGTTATTACTGCTGGAGGAGATGGCGCAGTTGTAGTAACTGGTGACGTTGGTGTGGTCATTGTGGATTTTAAGGCACTTGTGCTGGTGGTTGGTAGCTGGTACTTCTTGGGAATCTGGTAGTTGGCTATCAACTCAACAGCTTGCTTAAATAGCTCGTGTGTCCTTTCGTATAACCTATCGGTGAAATACGGGTGTTCTGGTTTTGCACACTCTGTTAGCTGTAGATGGTGGTCGTTAAAATCTGCCCAGATTGTTTCCAACTCCTTGAGCTTGTTTTTCAGGTATTGCTCTATTTTTCTTTCAGCTCCGTCTTTCTTGAAATTTGCTAAAAGACGATTTAATTCCTCTGCCAATTCTTTTTGGATTAGGATTATGTCTTCAGGTTTTGAAGGCATCGCAAATTATAGTGCAGGCAAACAATTATTGGTGGCAGCTGCTTTGAAAGTCGGCTTTCGTCACGGATGCTATGCTGGAGTAGCAGAAGAAGAGCTTTGACAGTGTGTTAAAACCCTTCACTCTAATTGATGTAGCTTTTAGTGCTATTAGCTTTAAGTAGGAAAAAACTGTTGGCTTCCGTAGATATATCTCAGCTAGATTTAACTGTGTGTCAAATCTAAGCAATGAGATTGCTGGTTTTTTCAAGCTATTGCTCAGCTAGATTCAACAGTGTGTTAAATCTTGGTAATGAGATTTAGACTTGATTCGACGGCTCGAAGGACCATGTAATGATTCTTATACTTCAGAATCACCAAAAATTGAATCTTGTGCAGATTTCAACAGTGTGTTGAAACCTAACCAAGACTGCTGTTGTTGTTTCTCAGTAAACGAAAACTTAAGTTCAGACTAAACAGTGTGTCTAATCTGACTTTGATGCTGGAGGGAGAGTGCTTGCGAAGTAATAGTCACTTGACTCTTGGTTATACTGTAATTTTATTATCCAATGCATGTACTTTTATACAAAAATTATCACAGTAAAAAATATTTTAACACAAAGATTACAAAATATAAAAAATAAACACAAATTTTACGGA
The DNA here is from genome assembly GCA_963930735.1 of Dioctria linearis. Taxonomy (NCBI): domain Eukaryota; kingdom Metazoa; phylum Arthropoda; class Insecta; order Diptera; family Asilidae; genus Dioctria; species Dioctria linearis. The sequence continues at coordinate 224,975,275 of OZ005740.1, read as the reverse complement.
ACTAAAAATTTGTTTACACAAACTGTAAACAAAAGCCAAAAGAAATTACGGAAATAAGTTTGTTTACAAAAATTGTAAACAGAAGCAAAAGAAGCTATAAAAGGCAATTGCGAAAGAAATGGTAAAAAACAAAACAAGATATGATTCTATCAAAAGTATCAAAAGTTAAGCAATTGCAAAAGAATGTATGTACATTATTCTATATTCTATAAGTATGTCAATGAGCCGCACAATTAATCGAGCGTTTTACTACCTGTAATGGCAGCAAAACATGCAGCGTGCGCAATTTGTTTATGAAGTAAGCTTCTGCTGCACTCAATTAACTGTGGCATATTGACCTTCGCTAATTTGGATGATGTTCGATCTGTTCGGAAGCTGAACACAACGTATACAGTCATGAAAAATTTTTCGTGCAATTCGTCTTGTATCTATGACCCAAAACCTTTGTCTTACTATGGCCAAGAGCGTCTGTGGCCCGGCATGCATATGGGTTTGGTGTAGATGAACAAATAACATTTCAAAGAATTCATTCTTGGGTAATAATATTTAATTTTTTGTTTCTTCTTCTAAATCGGCGTGGTGCAATCGACCTCCGACTTTAATTAAATTGGTTGCTTCATCTGTGTAGACGCTTAATGCTTACAGATGACTCTTGCTATCCAATTCTTTAATTGACTGTAGAAGCTAAGCTAAGCTCCTTCACGAATGCTTCTTGTTGTATTTGTCTTAAGATAACATTTAAGGCTATGTCCTATTCCATTAAAGTCGGAGCTCCGCTCGTTCTTATTCCATTAGGCACGTTACAATTTTGTTTAAACCTCCGAGTTTCTTATGTCTCTCTCATCTATTAGCCAGCGCTGTTCTAACCTAATAGTAGGAGGTGACTTCAATGTCAACATCCTCAAGAACGGCATTAATACTGACAATTTTGTATGCGATATGCGAACAGCGCACTTGAACCTAGTTAATACTTACCCGACTTTGCATAACTGCATTAATCCATCCCTTCTAAATTTATTTTTTGTTTCTGACCCCTCTCTAGTGCTCTTTTTTAATCAACTTTGTCTTAGTTCCCTAGATCATGATATTATTTTCCTTTCTTGTGATGTAAGAGTCAATAGAAATCCAAGCCTGTCTTTTTATCGATACAGAGATTTCAACAACCTTGACTTGGAATTCCTTCTCGCCGAATGCGGGTCCTATAACTGGAACGATATTTACATCCAATCGAATATTGATGACCAGGTTCTCCTTCTCAATCGTTCCATTCAGTACCTTTATGATAAGTATGTACCGCTACGCACTAAGGCAATACAAAGCGAATTCTGCCCCTGGTTCAGCGTCGAAATAAAATCCTTGATTGCTGAGCGGGAATTTCTTTTTTCCAGGTATCATAGATTAAATACTCCTGAAAATCGGAAGTTTTACACGGTCTTAAGGAACAAAGTCAATGTAAAAATTCGCGAGGCTAAACGTACGTATTATAAGCGTAAGTTTGATATAAGTGTTCCGCCGAAAATGTTATGGCGTAACGTGCGTGATGCTGGCGTATATGGAGGCAGAACGGCTTAGTGCAACCTGAGCCCTCAGGAACTTAACGAATTCTTCATAGCTGGTCATCAATCCCAAGGCAACGATCAGTTGTTCTTGGCAGGCTTAGATTCTTCTTCCAGCTTTAGTGGTTTTAGTTTCCGGGGAGTGGATAGAACTGAAGCCTTGAATGCAATTTTCGCTATTAAATCTAATGCAGTCGGCCCTGATAATATGTCTCCCCGTTTTGTGAAGCTAATTGCTCCGCTCATTATTGGCCCACTTTTACATATCTTCAATACCTGCATTATTGTGTTGCATTGGTGTTCCCAAAAGCATGGAAATCAGCTCACGTACTACCTATTCCAAAGAAGGCTGCGGCTCCAGCTCTTGCTGATTATAGGCCCATCAGCATCCTCTGCTTCCTGTCGAAGGCTCTGGAGAAGCTACTGTACTGGCAGGTTCAACAGTACACACTGCAAAACAATCTTATAAGTGGCTGCCAATCTGGGTTTCGACCCAAGCATAGTTGCGAAAGTGCTCTCGTTAAAGTCACCACAGACATACGCGCTGCAGTTGATAGAAGAGAGATTTGCGTTCTGACGCTTTTAGACTTCTCCAAAGCTTTTGACAGTGTTTGCCATGTAAGCCTGCTAAAAAAATTATTTAATAAATTCCATTTTTCGTGTCGATCTGTCCACTTAATCAAGGAGTTCTTAATCGGGCGATCACAAAAGGTTACTCTTGTGGACTGTAAGCACTCGAATTTCCTTCCTCTGTCTTCTGGAGTACCACAAGGCTCCATTCTTGGTCCTCTACTCTTCAGTCTATATATTAACGATCTGCCGGATATAATTCAAGAATTCAACATTCACATTTATGCTGACGACGTTCAAGTTTATTTCAGTCGCCCACCTGGTCTTATCGAAGACTGTGCGGCTCGGATGAACGACGATTTACATAATATATACACCTGGTCGATTACCAATAAACTTGAACTTAATCCAGGCAAGTCACAGTGTATCGCCTTTTCCTTCGGCACTTTTGACTCTTCATCCCTTCCTCCGATTCTTTTGAATGGATCTTCAATCCCCTATGTGGATAAAGTCCGTAACCTTGGGGTCACGCTTAACTCCAATATGAAGTGCTGTGATCTCGTCAACTCAAACCTATCTAAGATCTACGCCATCCTCCGTCGTCTATGGTTGTCCACTAAAATGCTTACCCCTAAAATGCGCTGTCATCTTGTCAAGTCCCTAATATTACAGCAATTCACACACGGTTTACTTGTTTTCCCGAAGCTAGATTCGCACTGCTCCAGAAAATTACATGTTGCATTTAACGATTGTGTAAGGTTTGTTTTCGGCCTAGGAAGATTCGATCACGTTTCTCACCTGAATTTTGCACTGCTAGGTTGCTCTATTGAAGTATATCTAAAGCGTAGAGCATTATTCTTCCTTTTCAATCTGTTGCATAACTCTCAGCCTGCTTACTTGAGGACCATGTTTCAACCCTTGAACTCTGCCAGAGGCTATAAACTGCAAATACCTCGTTTTCAGTCCTCTGTACTTGATGGATCCTACATTGTTCAAGTCACTCGAATGTGGAATTCATTACCACACAATATCCAGAAGGCTAACTCGATCGGCACTTTCAGGCGTCTTGTAAATTTTTTGACGTAAGTAGTTTTGCTGTTGTGACCCACACGCGCAGATTATATTTTTGTTATCGAAGCTATCTAATTTGGTTTTATCCTATTTTATTTTCATTTACTATAATTGTTTTTCGTAATTAATTTTTGTATAATTTATTTGTTATTATTGTTTATATTTTTTTTTCTCCCATCTATTATCATTGTTGTAGTATTAATATTTAATTTAGTTTACTTATTTCTATTCAGTATTTCCACTCTAATTGGTGCTAAGAAAAAGATATGTAAATCTTGTAGTATCTCTCCCAAATAAACAAATATTCTATTCTATTCTATTCTAATGCAATATGCAATAATTCTTTGTAGTTTCGTATATAAGTTTTTGTAATTGATTGAGGTAAGAAGGTCAGCGCAATTTTCGGTGACTCTCTCAGCTGATAGTACAAACTTCCTATTTCTAAGTTCAGGAACTTTCGTTGATGGCACAAATGTTGATTTCGGCCACTGTTATTGAAACCCTCGATGTGTCTCCAGTGTTCAATTTGCGTCAGATTTTGTATTTCTGCTACTCGATTCCCGACATACGTATTCCAGGTATACGATGGTGATGATATCCAAGATAGAACTGTAGTGGAGTCCGTGTAATAATAAACCTTTGAAATTCCAGTGGGAAGGCACTGAAGTACCCGGTCTACGAGCTCCACCATTAGCTCCGCTCGATATTGAAAGTTATCATCCTGTGGTTGCTAGATCATTCCTAATACCATGATGACCTCATTTTCATGAATAATAAGCATTCTTTTGGAAAGTCTCGTAGAATATTGAGATGATTGGAACAAAATTTTCTCAGTTCAATATTCCCTGTTTTTAATAGTGTGATTAACTGATTCTTCAAATCCACAATTGATTGCATAGAATTAGAACCTGTTAGGATGTCATCGACATAGGTATAATTTTGCAGACCGTTTGCTGCTTGAGGTGTGGTGCCATTTGCTTCGAGGGTAAGTTGATTCAGACATCTAGTTGCAAGAAATGGTGCTGATGCCATTCCATACGTCATTCAGTTGATAGAATTGTAATATATCTGCCTTGTTATCCTCCAGATGATGAGCTGAAACTGCCTGTCTCTTGGATCTAGCTCGATTTGCCTAAACATGTTATTGATGTCGGCTGTCAGCACATATCTGTGCATTCTGAACCTCATTAGAATTGAGAATAAGTCAGACTGTACTGTTGGTCCGACCATTAATAATTAATTCAATGAAGATGCTGAAGTCGTTTTAACTGAGGCGTCAAAACGACTCTTAATCGTGGAGCTTTCTGGTTTGATGACGCAATGATGCGGTAGATAGTTGTGTGTGTCAGTGATATCGTTCTTCGAGATTGGCTGCATATGGCCTAGCGATTGGTATTCATGTATGAAGTCACTATACTATGTCTTCAAAGTGGGGTTCCTTACTAGTTTGCATTCTAATGTAAGGAACCGCTTGATGGCCATATCAAGCGACACTCCAAGAAGACTAGGTTGCTCGCGAAACGGAAGTCTTACGATGAACTTGCCTATTGAAGAGTGCTGGAAGTTTTCTTGAAAATGCTGTTCACATTCATCCTTCTCTTTAGTCATACGTTTAGAAGGAGTGCCATGTTGCTCCATTTGCCAAAACTGCTTAACTTGTCTATCCAGTGCAATCAAGGAAGGCTGAGTTGCTATATTAAAATTATATGCATAACTTATTACTTCTGGAACCCTTCTTGAAATTATCCATCCAAGATAACTGTTTTGGAGGATAATGGATCCTTCAGCAGTTCTTATTTGAACCGACGGAAGAAGTTGGAAATAGAGTTCGGCTCCTAGTAGCAAATCAACCTCCTGGGGCTTGAAAAATGCTGGATCTGCTAGCTGAATGTTACTTGGGATATTCCGACTTGCTACGTTAATATAACCGGACGGCTGACATAGACTTATAGACTTAGATTATAGCGGTAACCTTTGTGGAGAAGTTAGTTGTTCTAGACTTGATTATTAGTCTTATTTCATGTTTTGCTGTCATCTCGATGCCTCCAATGCCACTGAATGGGAGACTAACTGTGAGAGCTGGTCTCAAACAATAAGGGAGAGATGCCGGTTTTTAAAAAGATAACTCAGTCGTTTTTCAAATTCAAATATAAAATTTTATTTCAATAATTCATATACTTAACCTAATATCACAAATTCACAAAACAATTCAAAGGACCTTAAAACTATAAATTCAAATTAACAATTCAGAAAAAGAAATTCAATAATAAAAAGAGAAAAAAAATGGTCCAAAAAAACGTTGTCCGTCTCTTTAATTCTGAAAAGAAGAAGATCGGAATTAGTTTTGTCACCTTCTAACACTACTAGAATAATAATGCTGCTAATACGTGTGGGCCCTAAGGCAGTAAAAATGACGCACACAAGAATTTTCTATGAATCTGTTTGATGGTAGCGGCCCTGTCAGACAGAGAAGCTGAATAAGCAGAAAAAGGGGGGTGCAGCAGCGTGCTGCAACGTGTGGTTCAAAACAGAATGAGACGAAATTTTCAGATTACACTCTGAACAGAACTATACTTCTGTAATAAATATAAAAAAATGATTTCAGATTAAACTCTGACCAGAATTATACGTCTGTAATAAATATGGGAATTTCAGATTAAACTCTGAACAGAATTATACTTCTGTATGGAGGATAGGAATATATTTTTCAGATTAAACTCTGAACAGAATTATACTTCTGTATGGAGGATAGTAATATATTTTTCAGATTAAACTCTGAACAGAATTATACTTCTGTATGGAGGATAGTAATATATTTTTCAGATTAAACTCTGAACAGAATTATACTTCTGTATGGAGGATAGGAACACGATTCTTATTTTTCAGATTAGACTCTGAATCAGATGAACTCTGATAAAAGAATGGTGCCATCTATTGCAACTCGTCGGACTTTTATAGCCGCCGCATCCAGTTATTAGCTCTCGCCTCACGGTGTTGCCCTAGCGACGTTTATTGCAATTGCTCGTATTCTGACTGCGGCGAAGGCGAAGACAGCTGACTGTGTAGATGTCATTAAGTTACGTGAAAAAAATTGTCAACAATACAGAGGTACATATGATTTGGTAAGTTTGTGATTTATTGATTAATTATTGATTAATCATTAGTTATTGTTTTAGTTAAAACATCTGCAAGGGTTCCATTAGGAGTTAGATTTGGAGCATTTTATGCTTGGGTGCACTAATCCAGAAAAAATGCTACATACAGGACGCAGCAGATGTCAGATAAGTATTCTGTTGATTACTATTCTTTTTAAGTTTGATACTTTGTGGTGCCTTTTGTTTATTTCAGGAGTTAATGAAAATGGTAGAACCAGGCTGGACGCTTCAATTGGAATTTAGGTGGACTAAACACTAACCTTGCTTCGTTTCAGTCGCAATGTTTTAACTATACGTTCACAGACGAAATGCAATTGTGAGGCTGAGTCCAACAGCACTCTACAAGGTATGGAAGTTCCTGATGAATTTACTACGTTTACTACAGCTGTAGCCAGTAGAACAGACCTTGAAGATACGTTAAGGCTTGCATTTAACTGATTTTGATTTGATGATAACTGCGGCGTGTAGGGTGATCCATGCGTTACTTGAGTTGAAGGCTGGTTAACTCATTGGCTCTTCTTTGTGGTGAAGTACTGCGAGTGTACTGTTTTTGCATGCTATCATCATGCATCAACGTGTTGTGGCGTCCATTGCATTTCGTACAGCCACGCGAATGAAAATCTCTGGTACTATGGGCCTTAAGACAATTTCGGCATAGTAGCAGCTGCTTAATACTTTGAATCCGACCTTCTGTAGACATCTGGAGGAATTTTTTACAGTTCAATATGGAATGGTCAGCCTTGCAAATTGGACACTGAAGTGATTGAGCAGATGCCGTGAAGATGGTAGACTTCTTTCTATCTTCGTTAAAGTCAACTGCCTCCAACATTTGGAACCTTGATTCCAGAAACTTAAAGAATTCACTCATTGTTGGAATGTCTCCCGGATTTTGGAGTGATTGCTCATACAATCCTCGAGATTCCTTGTCCAATTTCTGCAGTAGCAAATGTAATAGAATTGGACCCCAGGCATCTGTGCTTATACGTATGTTGCTAAGCACTAACAGACACTCTTTGGTAGTGTCGTGGAGTTTTCTTATTCCATTGCTTGATTCCACCATTAGGTTCGGATGAGTAAGAAACTCATTAAGTAGACTGGTTATTATTCTCCTCTGATTGTCGTACCTGTCCACTAAAATCTACTATGCTGTAGAATTTTCTTCTGTGGGTTGAAGATATCTGATCAAACGATTTGGTTCACCTATTAGAAGAGTATGATATGGTGAGGATCCGCTGCCGTCTGGGAATTTGCTGACTCCATGGGAATGTTTTCATTTTCCGTTCTCTTGGAGAATATCATTTTACGTTTTTTATTAGAAAAAGAGTTTTTATTATGCAAAGTTGACGACAACGTACTTGCATGCATGGATATTATAAGAAATTATAACATGAAAGATATTAAAAAATTTGGAAAAACAGCGGCGGTAGCATTTAAAAATATGTTTGATAAACCTATGTACGAAAAATAATAATAATTGGTGTGTACATGAACAAGTTTTTAGGCTCGGGAGGAATATAACACGATTTTTTTATGTTTTTGATTAAATAAAAAAAAAAACAAGCAAGTTTTCACAAATCTAAGCCCGGTAGCATTAGAACTGAATAGATCCTAATATTTTGCCGAAGGCTTCAAATCAAGATCATATAAACTGTGGAAAATAAAAAAGGGAACAAAATGCTTACATATTCGTTCAATCTTAAACAGATCCTAAAACGTTAAACTATCGCTCCCACAGAAAAATGAAGCTAAAACAAATTGCAGCCAAATATGTTTGTGCCCAATGCAATGGTTCAAAAAAGAAATAACATGCAGGACAAATTTATGGAAATTATAATTTTGTTACAGGATTACGTACGTCGCCATCCCTCGTCATCACAAATAAAGCACTAAAGTCGACTTTGCAAAGTCGGCGTCGCGACTTGTCGTGAAAGCAGTATACAGTGGGTGTCACACCGGGAGTAGCGCAGCTCGGCATTTTTTAGTTGCCACTGCGCGATTATTCTTGCAAAATTACATCTATTAGTCACACCGGGAGCGGCGCGGCACGGCAAATTAGTTGCCGCGCGGCGATTTTGTGGAGATTACTCAAATATAGAGACAATAAAAACAATTAAATTATCTTTGGCATTTATCGAATTTTGAAGCGCACTGGATCCAAAAAATACAAAAACAACAACGAATCACTATTTTACTCTCGACATTTATTAAATTTTGAAATACACTGATTGACAAATATAGGAAAATGAAAGCCAATGGGCCGGCGTACACGTTGTCATATACTGCACGCGGATTTTGGTAGACTTTCGTGCCTAGACTTGTGCGAAGTGTCGTAGAAATAGGGAAAATTAAAAGCTTTACCACTAATTTAATGCTTCGTGCATTAAATGCCTAGTATGTGTGGAGACTTGATAGGGCTACCTTACAAAGAGAAAATGTTCACTGTTATCGGTGAACTACGTACGGAGCAGGTAAAATACTCAGTAAAATTTTCCTTGCTTGCCATTTTACCAGCACGAAAAATTTTACGGAAATCCCACATTTTTCTCGAGTTCGATATTACGCTTTAGTGATTTTTAGAATGCACCGCTTCGATGAATATAAAAGAACTCAAGAATGAATCAGTTTGACGTTTAGTAAATTTTACCACATACCAACTTGCCAAATATAAAAGGGTTGCCAGAAAGAATTTGCTTAAAATGATGTAACTCAAAATTAGATAAAATTTTAGCAAATATTTAAAAAGGTTTCAAAGAGAATTTCCACAAAACGATGTAACCTAAAACTTGAAAAAAAAATAAAATAAAAGGTTGTCTAAATGAATTTCCGTAAGGTAGTGTAAACTACAATGAGTTAAAACCCTCCACAAAGAATTAATAGAACAATTTAAATAACATTCAGTCTAAATCTGAAAGTAAAATTTGGATGCAACCTGCATAAAAAATAAGATATAATCGAGATAATAGAATAAACATTTGGGAATAGATGTCGCTAGATAAGGTTAGGTTAGATGAATAGAGTGAGGATAGAAAAAGTGTGTATAAGTCGCCATTTTAAGAAAAGTAGAAGTGAGGTGTTGTAAGTCGGTCTAAGTGAAGTAGTCAGTATAAAAGTTGTTGGATAAAATAAAAAAGAAAAAGGGAAAAAATAAAAAGTGTTATTCGAGAAAGTCTATCTACTTGTTTTAGTTCTCCATAAAAAAACAACATATTCCCTGCTGAAGCTGCAATTTTAATCTGGCACAGGACTTTGCCGCTTGCCGGACGTACTTGGAAGGTGAACGGAGTCAGTACTCAGCAAAAGTTTCAATATACCAGCGAGCCTGTAGGCAATAAATTTTTCTATACGAAGGTTTGTGTCCTGAAAGTGAGAAAATTCATATACAATTAGCCGAGACCTAGACCACAGTTCACATTAAAGACATCCAGCGTAAAAGTCAATAACCCACCATGCGACAATTTAAGACGAAAAATGAATATTTGCAATTGAAATAAATTGCAAATTTTTAACGAGAATTAACTCACCTATTTTTTTTGCTCATTATTGTTAAACATATTATTTTGTTTTGTATTTCAACAACTTTCAACCAAGTATTGCAATTTCTCGTCGGTGAAATATCGGGAAAAAACAAGTACTACTAGAGTCAAATAATTAAAAAAAGCGCCACTAAAAATGAAAAAAAAACCCGACGTTATTTGCTAGATCTAGGCTCTATTCTTCTAAAATAGTCACAATCTAAAGAAATGAGAATACATTCTAACAGGAATTTGATTTAAAAAACTTCAATTTTTACCATTTTTTACAAGTTTCTGAGATAATATCTCCATTGCAAAACATTTCTTTGAATTTTAGGCAACGTTATTTACTAGACTTCTCCGTTACCTTTGATTTAAGACATAAATCATTACTCTGCTACAAACAGTTTGCCACAAATTCACACTGAAAAATATACGAAACTTGCAAATCGTTGTACTGACTCCTCTTAAGAAGCGAGAATAATACTTTATGTTGTTCCTACTCACATTGCCGCTGGCGAGGATCAACAGATTGTACAGCACTTATTGGTGCCCCATTGGTATTGCTGGCTTATACCCTAGGAAGACGGGCAGAGCCAATCGCCATTCGTTCGTAATTGAATTATTCAAAAATCGCTTCACCTTTGAATTTTAATTATTCGAAATGTGCTGTCAATTACATATCAAAATATACAAGATTTACGTTTTGATGCACAAAACCTTGGGTAAATTGATTTTTGAAAAATTCATTGATCATTGATTTTATCCGTCTGCCTAGGGTATTACCTTTACACACAAGATATACCCAGTTATCGATGGCTGTACTAACAACTCACTTATCTCGGCTAAATATATATTGATCTTAATTTACATATATAAGTTAAAACTATTAGGGTATTGTTATACAAATCACCATAAATTAATAAGAATTGTGCTCAATTGGATCAAAATTACTGATTGCTGCTGCTTTCTAAATCGGCTTCGTTCGTTTGAGCTGCAGTTTGAATAAGGTCGTGTAGATAATTCTGCAGAAATTTCGACCGCCCTTAATGAAGAAGTAGCGAGAAGAGCACCTTTTTTTTTTTTTTTTTATTTGATATAGGCTAGGAAAGCAGTTCAAATGCACAGCGTTTACTGATATCGTGATTTAGGATATAGATGTTCTCTTTTTACACCTCAATACTCACTTTTTGCTTCTTTTTTAATGTACTTATATATAAGTTATAATATCTTGTGTACATAAATAAATAAATGATAATTCTACTGCAGTCTTTAATATATGTATTGGTTCTGATAAGTCTAGACCTAGAGATAGAGCTAGACCCTGTTGAGGAGTATTAGCTGACATATCAACAGCAAATCTCAAGTCATCGGATGCTCTTTTCTTTGCCTTGAGCGAAGCTTCTGCGTTTGGGAGGTCTACCTTGCAAACGACTAGGGCCAGGCTGGTCTTTTTGAATGGTTAGTGCTGCTCTCAAACTCTCTGACAGGCAGATTTCCCCGCTGTAACTAATCCCCGTGGCGTTGATAATGTCTTTGGCAGCTACGATTACCTTCTTTCCACTTATTGCTCATACTTAGTGCCAGAACACTTGGCTAAGATCAAGTGGGAACCAATTCTCTCTAATACAGCTGATTCTCGAACAATGTTTTCCATTTCAAACCATACTTCTGTTGTGACCCAGGGGCCCATTGACCCGAACCACACCCATAAAACATATACACCAATCCATTGCCCTATGCAATATATTGGCGTAACTATATCAGAAATGACCCTGAAAATCAAAAAAATATTTTAATTTAATTTCAATTTTAAATGCATTTAAAATGCATTTCCATACTGAGACAAAATGCAAGTTAGCATAAATTGCATTTTGTTATCAGTCATATATTCAGTTCACACGGCCGTACAAGGTACACACATATCTTATCTGAACTCCGTCAAATTACTTGCATGTATAAGCATACAATTCCTAAATCCATGAAACCTAATCGTATTCACTTACATACATACGGCTTTTAAATTTATAAAACTTAATCGTGTGTACATACGTACATACAGACTTTTAATTACATTAAACCTAATCGTAGGTACGTATGTACATACACACGATTATTGTCATCGCCTAAAATATAATTTTTACGTCTAAGCTTTTTGTACTTTCCCACGTACGATAAAAAAAAGAATAAAACAGCTTTTTGAAGTTTTGTGATCGGTACCTGGGTGCAATATCGCCGACCCTCGAGAAGTCTGATTTTTAAACCCGTCGTGAGAAGTTCGCGCAATAAGAGATAAAGAGATAGTACTCCGCCTGTTCAAATTAAGCTAATATGTATTTTATTTTAATAAATGTATGAAAATATTCTCGCCTCTCTGGATGAAGTGAACTTGTGCGTTTTATTCGTGTGTCCAATAGAATTAAATAAGAACCCAGCAAAAAAACTAGCTGTGCACTCTCCCCCATGGAGCACGGTATACAGATGGATAACACTTCTACCAGGGGTGAAATTCCTTAATACGGAGAGTTTTGAAGTTGTGGAGATGAGAGTTCTTTTGACACTTAGCTCTTCACTCGGAATTCTATAATGGCTTAAACACAATTGCAGCGACACAGCGACAGCAGGAAATTCACTGTCAACAGGCGGTTCAAAAATTGGGAACACAATTGCAACGACAGGCAGTGATTGGCGATTATACAAGAAGAAGATACTGATATTTAATTTGTTATTTTTTCTTGGGCGTTTTAAAAGGAGGTTTTTATCGATAATGTTTTATATTATATTAAAAGAAATGCAATGGACTAAAGTGTCGAAAAAAACTGAAAATTCAGAAATTAACTAAATTCAATGTAAACTACATAAATGCAAAATATCACAACTTTACCATTTGTATTTAAGTGGCTCGCAATATCAATCCAACGTCTTTTTGTGCTGCGTGCTACAACCTCAAAAAGACAAAACTAAATGCCAAAACAATTTCATTCGTTTGATTTGTTGGTAGTACTGTAGTAGTAGTACAGATACGACCGTCGTAATTTGATGCATTTGCATAAAACGCTGCAGTGCTTTTAGAATTTTGACAGCGGCATTTCGTCGTCGTTTGTTTAACCCTAACTCGGGGAATCACCAAACTCTCTATTCCACTCGACAAAACTCTTGGCTGTTAGTTATGGAGAAGTAAGAAGAATATTTCTCAATTGACAGTATTGTCTGTTCTTGTTGTTTTTTAAGGTACATAAGTACCTAGGAGTTTTCAAATTAAATTATGAATTCACCACATATCCTGGCTATATTTACAAAAAGAAATTATGGAAATAGTTGCAATATTTACAGAAAAATATGGATTTTGGCTAAAAAGTTTAAATCACGTGAAAATTGTGAATTTTTTCGTCCTCCAGTACAGAAGAGACGCTTTAAAAATTTTAAATATGAACGCCACAGCTTGTATGTATGATGAAATCGCATCTACATTTTATCTCCTAATTAGATATGTAATTAGTTTTTGAGTCCGATAAATTTTTGGAGATAACTGCAAAAGAAGTTAAGGTTACAAATGTCGATTTTTGGGCAAAAATGAACACATTTTCAACTCAGCATTGCGATGTAATGGCCAGTGATGGAAACTTACTTCGCATGAGAAAAATTTTCACAACAAAGTAAGTACTTATGAATGCGACATAATAACTGAATAAATACATGCAAAATACAGGAACAGTAATGTATATGACCCAAGTGTAAAAAATCCAATTTTCGGCGGTAAAAGCTCAGTTATCACACTAAAATGATCGAAAACAAACTACACCACTCGATAACTCTCTCCTCCCAATTTAATTTGATTCCAAACATAACGTATTTTTTACAACCCCTATGAGGAATGGTACGACTCACCATCCAAAATACCTTTCTCCTAGAAATTGCTCACCTATATTTTTATACTCTACCACAAATCCGTCGGCAAAAACTCGAAGCTCTACAACCCTCCCACACAAAGTTAGACATGAAAGAGGAGGGTAAACTGTTCAACCTGTTCCAGCTCCGTTTTCAACTATTCTACTTCAATATTGCGACAAGGTAATTAACCACCGAGGTCCATCAAATCAGCAGTTTATCGTTAAGCTTATTGCAATTCTGTTTTTTTTATATTCCGTAAATCCGTTCCCATTTTTATCCCCGCACTTTTCTTGCTCCATTTCCTCCTCCTTTCATATTTGTCCCGAGCACCCATTTTTTATATAATATGCATTCCTCTCTTTCTCTATTTCTCCATTCTCGCATTATATCGTAAAAACTCGAAAAAACCTACCCTCCTACATCCATCAAAAACTACCCTTATAAAAAAACTTATTTTAATAAATAGACACATGCACGACGAATATAAAGAAAAGTTTAACTCTCTAGAACAAAAACTAATACACTCTATCGTCCCTGGCGATTCGCCCTTTTTCACACTTCTCACGTTTGGCCTACTTCTCCAAGTATCCGCGCTAGTTAATCCGGCCACACTGAAAAAGATATTGTTCCGAACAATCATTAAAAATTAAAATTAAACTTACATACTAAAATACCTAAACTCACACACTTTCCCTCGATGATAAAATTCCCACGATGACATACTACTTTTTAAACATAATACATAGCTAAAAAGAAATAAAAACAAAAAGAGGGCATTAGTAGACCATCAACAAATAGAAAAAGTGTCAGACCGTTTTGACCTGAGACTTCAATTAAAAACCAAGCTTACGCTAAATATTGATTCCAACAATCCCACGGTGTCCCAAAGAAACTAAAAACCAGAAACAATAAACAAATTATCAACAAATTTACAAATAAACATTCAAAAATGTAAACACTTACCTATAACCAAGCAGCTGCCACCAAGTCTTTTGACATTTCCAAAATGGCAGCTCTCAGTACATAGACAATCGTTCTCATAACGAAATCCACCATGACGTCACCGTGTGAATTATGTATGAAAATTCACAAAATCGCACGTGCGTCACTGTTAACGCAACCGGCAGACACAATTCCCATTGTGTTTCTGCCTATAAATAGCGAGCTACGGAAGTAGCAAATCACTCTAGTTTTGATTGAGCCACAAGTCAGATCGGTAAGCCTTGACTAACAAAAATATAAGGGAAGTGCTGCACCCTATCTTACTAACAATATTATTAATTATTAATAATTTATAAATTTATAAGGTTTTCAGCATCCCACTGGGAGTTTATTTTGAACCTAGCTAAACCTACATGAGCAGATCTTTCAAGCTCATTCTAACCAACTTAACCTTACTTTTTACTTGGTTAATAATCATAGCTATTATTCTCTCATTACAGATTAAGAGATAAAATTGCCATTAGAAGCCCAAATAATTATATTTGTATAGAAAATAGTATTAGATGTAGTGTAATAACTATAATATAAATGAATTGTGTTAGAAAAGTACTTGAATTGATAAGTTTATAAGAGAATTTAGTGATAATAAACAACTGAATTTTTATTATTAGAAAAATCAACCTGTCTTATCATTTTTTAAACCGGCACCTGTCCCTTTTTATGATTAAGCCCATATTGGGACTTAACAAATATCATAACAATAAATCGCCAGCAGAACCACTTAAACTATAAAAGTTAAAGTAGGGGAGGGTGTTGTACATCGATCAGTAGGCTGTTTTCAAATGTTGAATTCGAATTTTCAAATAACCCATCGTGCTGAATGCATCCGCTGACAGGTGACCACATGCTGTGGGTTCATTAGTCGCAAGTTATTTGTTTTTTCGGCAAGTGTTGGTCTTGTTTTCTTCTGCTATTTGTTGCCTTAACTATCTATAATATGTTACAATTAACTAAATTGCTAATATACCTAAGTCTTTTATTATTTATTAATCTTTTGAAACGAGTAACCAAAGCCGTTATGAACTTAAACAATAATTGTAACGTAACTAACACATAAGTTTTGTCCGTACGTTGTTCCTTGGACTTAATTAGTACGTGGTTCTTTGGACATGTCCACTGTACACGAGATATCCAAGGTACAGCGTGTCTACTCATTACTTTAATAGTTTCTTTGCATATAACGTAATACCAAAGAACTTCTAATAGACAGTTAAGTTATATGTTCTTTGGTTATACTTTATAGGTAAAAAATATGCCCCGTAGAAAAAGTTGAGTTAAGAGGATACCAATAGATTATGTGAAATTGATAAAAGCTCTTTAATTATTGAAAAATAATATGTCAACTCTGCTGGGTACATCAAAACTTACAGGAATACCAAAAACCACCCTTAGGAGTAACCGATATCATGTCTTGAAGACTGGGGCAAACAAAGAAATCTATGGAGGGTAGATCGGGGTCGAAAGTAACAATTTAACTTCGGAGCTCGATTTTGGATGAACTATTCTAGTTATGAGAAATCTATTAATACCCCAAGCAAACAAATTTATTTCATATTATAAAATTCAGAGCATTTAAGCCTTCTGGATAATAAAATCAGAATAGTCAATAACAAATGAAAACGAGGGAAAATGTTGCAACCGCCCCCGACACCGGGGCGTTAGTAACACCTTATGGGGTCGATAGTAACACAGTTTTAATTAATCAAAATCAAAAGTATTTATTCAATAAAAATATAATAACGTCTCTCCAGTTAAAATTAAAATAAAATATTCATCTTTTCTTACATTTCATAAAAACTAAGAGAAGGTACAAATACTATAGCGAATAGCGCACCCGTTGGCAGCCCTACCTACATTCGTCTTCCCACGAATATAGATATGTGCTGGTACTGACACCTGCCGCTACAAAATCATCTTAGGATTCCTGTGGGTGCCGCACAGCGAATATACCGCTAGCGATCAGCCGACTTGGGGTGGTTGTTGCCACCCTTGATGTTTGAAAAGCTGTACAAAAAAAATGAACAGACAACTGACTCGTCTTCACGAAGACTTCAGACGGACGGACGGACAACAAAAAAAACCCTCTTACGTCGCTGGATATGACTCGCCTCCACTGGTGCAACCTGTAAACCTAAAAAAAAGGAAAGTTTATATTTAATATAATACCAGCGCTGCAGTACTGAAATACAAGAAAGTTAACGCTGTACAAATGCTTGTCCACCCGGAGATATTTCAACGTCGAGAGAAAGAGAGAGAGAGAGAACGTGGACTGCTGGTGAAGGTGGAGTCCTGACTGGACTTAGAGGGGCCCATCGCCCCCATCCACCCTGGCTAAGATGTCGCAGTCATCCTAAAACTCTTAGCCCCATCGAGAAAAAAAGAAAAATCTGGAAATGCTTCAGATGCTCATTCGTGAGTGTGTGGGCGGGACCCCCATCGTGACAGCCATCATCCCCCCCCCCCGTGCGGCTGTTTAATGCACCCTGGAGTACATGTTACAGCCTCGGGGCCCAGCCCAAGGCTGGCGATGAGTAACTAGTTCACGGGAAGCAGATACGTGGCAGGCCCAACGTCCGAACAAAAGGACAGGTCTGAATACTCTTGGTCTTAAATGTATATGTATGTATTTAGCAATCGCAAAAAAAATTATAAGTGTAAAACTTCAGAGGAAACTCGATTACAGGTATTGCTGAACCACGGACATGTACTTACGTCTAGCCTTAAATAAAAGTGCTTCGCCTATCTGGATCTTACTTAGCCATAGCTTGTTGCCTAATGTGGTAAAGTGCTAAAACTACTGTACAAAGGTTTCTATACGTTATCAAGAAAATCAACATAATAAAAATAATGGATAGCCCAGTCTACCGCCATGTGTACTTTTTCTCTTTGCTCCTGACCTTAATTTATCTATGACATTTGATCTAACACAATTCATCAATTCAACTAACCTTGGAGTCCCTCTAGGACTTACACTTCAGGTATAAACTCGGGGTTTCCTCTTCCTTTACATGGGTCAGGCTGGGATATTAATTTCCACTCCTTCTGTTTCACGCTGGTTCCGCTCGTATTCAGGCCATAGGGCACGAAACTGCAGGTAATCTATATCCGCTTTATCTCTAATTTGCTCGAAGAAACTTTTTTGATTTCATTTGTCCTCCACAGTTTTTCGACACGGAGATTACGAGACGGAGCTCTGGCACCACACATAGTTAAATTGTATTAATTCAATCGTAGAGACTTTAATAATTCCAATTTTCTTCGCAGTTCTCCGTAATGGGAATTAAGAAGAGGTACTCATGCACCATACACAGGTAATCTATATTTAAGATTGAATTAATTTAATCGAAGAAAACTTTCATAGCTTCGTATCTTCTTTACAGTTTTTCAAAATCGAAAAATGACAAAGCGGCACTCTGGCACAAAACACAGGTAGAAATTAATGAAAGTGAATCTGTAATGTAAAACAGGTAGGGCTAACTGATTCAAAGATTAACCTGCTTTTAATACGTTTATTGCGTACTCTTACAAACCAGCAATATTCCAACAAAAAAAAATTAATAAAGTAAAATTTAACTTCAAACAAAAATTAAACAAAATCAAAACAAACAAAATTTAATTCTAAGAAAGTAAAGGCTTAATCTCTACTTATTACTAGTTATCTGCAATAAGAGAAAGGAACAAAATTAATAAAGCGCAAGAACAAAAGGTTGTAGCAATTCAAATTTTTATTTTAATATAATTCAATATATGATTCAATGTAAAACTGATTAGTACATAATATCTTGAAGGGTGTTAGTAATATTGTACACTTATCAACTCCCTGTAGTATAATCAACCCTGAATGGTTGATGCAGCTAATTCCTGTGCCTGGTTCCTGACCTAAATCTGGACTATGGATTGAACCTCTGAAAATCTCCCAAAAGGTTCAGTTCCAAGATATGGTCCCTCTCCTGAATCCCAAACCAAATCAGCAAAAAAAACCCTTGAAAATATCCCAAAAGGTTTTTGCCGCTGATCTAGCCTAGGTGTTAACCGGGATTTCTAATTAGTATGGAAATCGCGCAATAATATTGATTTCCCGAATAATTTGATTAGCTGGAGTTTCTTGGATATGTCCCGAAGTGAAATGTTTTGTGAAACCCTTACGCTAACTTTAGTTAATTGGATATTTCCCCAATTAACTTTGTTGCATAGTTAGTAACAAAAAAGAGGAGACAAAAAATAACTTAGATTGCAGAATTTAATCTTAGCTTGGTAATATCCCAAAACTGCGAATTAATTCTCCAATCTGAGTATAAAAAATTAAAATGTGAGATATTCTGGTAATATTCCAGAAATTTTCCCTTTTTTTATATGAAGAAAGAAGATCTGAAGTCATAGAAGTTTATTCTCAATTTGGTAATATCCCAAAATCTTGAATTTATTCTAAGCTTCAGAACGTATTTAAACTACAGAAAAATTTTCTGGTAATATCCCAAAAAAAAATTCATGTACTAATTACCTGTGATTGAGGAAATACTGTGGGAATAACCCTACAAAATGATTTGAGGAAGAAGTTAAAAAATCCTAGAGGTGATAGCCCTCTAGTCGACCTTTACTGGTTAAATCCCAAGCAACAAGTGATTTTTCTTCTGAAATTGCCCCCTTTTTATATGGTTGGGGCCAACTGCCGTCTATTGTTCTGTGGCTTCGCTTAGTTGCTGGCTATTGTTCTCAACTTTTGCGCAAGTTCACCACGGCGCTGTAGATTTTACGTTTTTTGAGATGACGGGGGCGCCACTATTTACATATTGTGGTTTGACATTTGTCATTGAATGACAAATTTATTGCTATTGGTCTTGTTTTGTTTTTTTTTTTTGTAAAAAAACTTTATATTTATTGCGAAAAATATAAATAAATTAAAATATAAACTTGTGCAACATCGTGATTATTTATTTGTGAGGACATATACGTCCTGCAACAAAAACCCTGCACTGGATATTGCAGATGATGAGATAAGATGCTAAAAGTTTTTGTCAAAACTGTTGTGATTGTGTTTTAATTTTTAATTTTAGCTATGTTTGCTGGTTTTTACAGCATGTTCTAGTCCTTGCGGGGACAGAATTGAATTTATTTATCAGTTGGAAAAATACATTCTATTTCACCAAGGTGTTCCTTGGAAGGTCGTCGTTTTTGAAATCTTGCATTAGATTTCAATAAGACTGGTGCATTTATGCATTCTACTATATTGCAAAGTATAGTAAGACCTGGAACACCTTACATCTTTAAGGTGAATGTTGAGAATGTTCAGCAACCTGGCTGCTGTATGTAACTTTTTACTTGTAAGTAAAAACTGGAAAAAGTGGCACAGATTTCCATCCACTGGAGGTTTGTATATGTTGCCTAATATTTTTTTCTTTTACCTATATATTTCCTTTTTTTTTTTAATTTTTATATATTCTATATTTTTTATATTTACAAACCATATTGTTTGTATTTATTTTTATTATTTTTTTTTGTAATATATTTCCGGTTGCTAATTGCAACAACTTCCGGCCCCGTTGATGCACTCTTTTTGTATCAACCAAATGACGGGAACATGTTTTTGTTGATTAAACTGCAACGAGAGCTTACCTTTGGTTTTGGACAATGGTAGCTATACCATACTACTCTGTTCTTGACTAATCAAAGACTGATGGACGCGCCGTCTTTTAAAAAAAAATTATATCGCATCCTTTTCGATTTGCGGATGCGTTCCCATGGAATTGATTGCAGTTCCTCGAATTCGATGCGTATGTGTTGACCGTCGTTCGTATAGACATCATACCTTTTCTCGAGCGATGTTTTGGGCGTTTGGGTCTTGAGGGATGGCTGTGAAGTCGATTTTGGTGATGGGTCCAAGTCCTTTATGGCGCTTATGACTTTGTCCACGTGGATTGGACTGCTGGACCTTGGTTGCTTCGGAGGCAGAGGTATCTTAAACTGGAACTCTGCCTCTCTAGGCGGCGTGTTGAGGTCTGGCATACTTGGCAGCGGTGGTGTCGGAGGCAGTGGGGATACTGCCCGTTCGATTGCAGTCGTGCCTGACATCTCTACCCATGCCTGGTCAAATTCCTCCATTAGGCTTTCGTACATAATATCGAGGACGTCTTCCATTTTCTGTTTTGACCTATGTTAATTACTTGAGAAGAATTTTATGTATTATTTATCTAATATGTGAAAATAGAAATATATGCCAGGACCCATACATGCATCAAACTTGACCTACACAAACATTTACGGACATCACAACTTACTTCCTTTGCACCTTTATTGCAAATTGACTGGTAAAGGGCAAATTTTTTGAATGGGTCTTTGCAAAATATTGGTTGATGTTTTTACATGGTGTAGCTCTTCAATGAGCCCCAACACCCATTTTGTTGGTGGTTGCTTTTCATCTTTAATGATGACAACTTGACCAATATTGATGTTATTTTGTGGCGCATTCCACTTTTGCCTTTTCTGCATTTCGGTCAAGTATTCTGTTGACCATCTTTTCCAGAATTTTTGACGTAGTTGCTGAATCAGCTTCCATCGTCTTAGAAGGTGCATATTTGACTCTTGAGTGGGTTCTGGTACAGCTAGTAGCGGTCTTCCAATTAGAAAGTGTCCTAGGGTAAGAATTTCCAGTTGTTCTGGATCCGCAGTGATAGCGTGCAGCGGTCTGGAATTGAGACATGCTTCTATTTGAATGACCAATGTATTTAGTTCTTCTATTGTTAATGTTGATGAACCTAGAATTCGACGCAAATGGTGTTTAATACTTTTTACACCTGCCTCCCAAAGTTCACCTTGATGTGGAGCTGCAGGAGGTATAAACTGCCATTTGATCCCCATGGCTGCAGTATTGTGAGCTGCTAGTTCGTTTGCTTCAGCGAGTGCTTTTTTGTATTCTTACTGAAGAATTTTGTTTGCCCCAATAAAATTTGTTCCATTATCGGAATATATATTAGCACATAAACCTAGTCTTGCAACAAATCTTTTAAATGCTGCGAGAAAGGTTTCAGACGTTAAGTCAGAGACTACTTTGATGTGTATGGCTTTTGTTGCCATACACACAAATAAACACAGGTATCCTTTGTAAGTTTTGGATCCCCGATATTTTGTGGTTCTGACATCAATAGGGCCAGCATAATCTAACCCTGTATTCTCAAATGGGTGTGCCTGTGTCACTGCGTAGACTGCCCATAAGCTGCTGTTGTGTTGCATCACGATGTCTAACACATATTACGCAGAGATAGATCCTTTTTTTAACAGCGTGTAGGCCATTAATAATCCAAAACTGGCTTCGTATGGTGTTTAGGACCAATTGTGGTCCACCATGCAATGTTTCTTTATGATAGTGATCAATCACTAAGTTAGTGAAGTTTAGGTAATATAGCTAGGTGGCGTGTTGAAATTGGTAGATTTGAATACTGCAGCCTGCCACCTACTCTCATGACTGACTCTTTGTCTAAGAATGGACAAAGTCCTATAATTTTACTATTTTTTGATACGTGTTCTCCAGCTTTTAATTGCTTGAACTCATTTTCGAATTCTCGCTGTTGTACTTGCTGAATTACTTTTAGTTTGACTGTTTCCATGTCATCCGGTGCCAATCTGTCAATGTTCCTTTCATCCTTATGCCTACAGTTATGGATGAATCGGAGACATTGTGCAGTAACATGCAATAATCGTTTGTATGACGAGAATCGCTCGATTATTGTTTCGAGCCCTTCGCGGTTTTGCAATGCAAGAGCTTTTACTGTCTTTTATTCATAAGACGTCTCTCTGCTAAGGTTCTTATCTTGTGGCCAGTTTTGGCTTGGCTGCCTTAACCAACTGGGTCCTGACCACAAAGGCTCACAGTCTTGGAAGCTCATTGGCATTAGACCTCGTGATGCCATATCAGCAGGATTATCCTTTGTAGGTACATATCCCCACGTATTATTTAGGTTACCTTCCTGTATCTCGGTAACTCTGTTTGCCACACACGTTTTCCATCTATTTGGATGACCTGATATCCAGGCCAATACGATTTTTGAATCGCACCATGAAAAGCTGCTAACATTACTCATATGCAAGTCAGCTCGAACTTGACTTAGTAGTCTAGTTAACAACACTGCTCCACTTAACTCAAGTCTTGGCAACGTAAGTGGCTTTGCGGGAGCCACTCGAGTTTTTGATATGAGCAATGTTGTTTTTATTGTGCCGTCATCGTCCTGAACTCTCATGTAGACGACAGCGGCCTATGCTGAATTTGATGTGTCGCAAAACCCATGCAATTGACAGTTGTCTCTGTCTTGCTTGGTATGTATCCAGCGAGGAATTTTTATTTTCAAAATGTGCGGCAGCTGCGTCTTGAACTGCTTCCATTGCTTACTGAATTCTTCTGGGACTATTTCGTCCCAGGTACATCCATGCATCCATAATTTCTGGATGATAATTTTTGCCAAAACGACACAGGGAACTATCCAACCTAAAGGGTCAAACAGCTTTGCTACTTGCTACAAAATTTTTCTCTTTGTGGTGGCTTCTGCTTCAAATTCTGAAGCCTTAAAGGCAAACATAAAATTATCGGTGGCTGGATGCCACTGGATTCCTAGAGCTTTGATTTGGTTGTCATCTTCGAAATTTAATAGCAACTCTAGCTCTATTTCATCCTCAGGTAACCAATCAAGCATTTCATCATGATTAGCTGCCCATTTCCGGAGGTTAAATCCACATCCCTTTTATAGCTTTATTAGCTTCTTTTGGGTTTGTTTGACTTCTGCTATGGTATTTCCACCTGTTAACAGATCATCAACATAGAAGTCCTGCATTGCAATGTCTGACGCCTTAGGATGCTTTTGATTGTCATCCTTAGCTAATTGCTGCAGTGTTTTTATTGCTAGATAAGATATGGTGCTGTCGTAGTGCAGAATGTTACGGTGCTGAGTTCGTATTATTCTACTGACTCAACTTCACTACTTCGCCAAAGTATTGTCTGATACTTTTAGTCATCCTGGTGTATCTTAATCATTCGATACATCTTCTCGATATCGGCAGTCACTGCATATTTATGAACACGACATTTTAGCAATGTTGAATACAACTTTGGTTGTAAGTGGACCTGTCAACATTTGATCGTTGAGGCTTTTCCCGTTTGATGACTTTGCCGAGGCATCGAATACCACTCTTAATTTGGTCGTAGTGCTGTCTTTAAGAACAGCATGGTGGGGTAAATAATACCTCTGGGTGGTCGCATTTTGTGTGGTTTTATTTACCTTGCACATATGCCCCAGGTTGAAATACTCCTGAATACATTTATGATATTCTACTCGTTGGTCGGCAGCTCGCTCGAATATTTCTTGAGTTGAGCGAATCTTTTTAACGCCATTATCTTTGATTTCCCAAGCTCGGGAACCTTGCCTGATTTAAATGGCAGCTTCACTCCATAACTGCCATTATCAAGGCGTTTATGATTCTCCATAAAGAATTGCTCACATTGCTCTTCTTCTTTAGTGAGCTTGCGTTTTGGGTTGAATTCTTCCCATTCCCAAAACTTCCGCACTTGTCTATTCAGCTGTGCTAAGTCATCAGCACTACTTGTGGTGAATGCAGAAAAAATTTCATTTTTGTCCACCTGATTTTGTGGTGCTGTTGTTTCTCCGAAAAGAATCCACCCTAGCTTTGTATTCTGTGCTATGGGGGTCCCTTCAGGTCCACTTTTAATTCCCTTGCATAAAATTTTTGCATAGGTATTCACACCTAACAACAGGTCTATTTTCCCTGCTTTTAGGAGCTCTGGGTCTGCTAATGGCAAGCCTTTTATATGCAGAAGACCTTATGTGTGCTGGTGGAAATATATTAGTTATCTTCTTGATAACATAAGCCCGCAATGGGATTTCAAAATCGGCTGAGGTGGTTGATCTCACATGGAAAGACACTTCTTTGTTTGCTTTTGCCACTTGTGTAGATCCCAATCCTGTGATTTGAAGTGACGTTGAAACGCCTTTCAGTTGCAAGGACTGATAAGCGGCTTCGGAAATGAAAGAGCTTTGTGATCCTAGTTCAATCAACGCTCGCGTGGGAATTGTTATCCCACTTCTGTCCTTTACATGCACTATAGCCGTAGCTAATAGTGCTTGTGTGGCTTTCTGCTGATTTGAACAAGCATTTGCCGAAGTTGAAGGGACAGATTTGTCTGACTGTTTCGATTGTATGGTCTCAACAGCCCTTGGCTTTGTTGAAGACATGTTTTTGTCTTCATGAAGCCATGTGTGATGACGCTTGTCACACTTGAAGCATCCATTTTTATTTGGACATGCTTCTTTATGATGAGGTTTTAAGCAATTTGTGCAAAACTTGTTTTTCATCACAAGTTCACGTTTAGCATTAAAACTCTTTTGTTTAAATTGTGTGCATTTGTGGATTGTATGTTCTCCTTTGCACACCGGACACCTTCTACTCATCATACAAGATCCATTATGTCTTTGTAAACAGTTAAAACAAATATTATATTTTAACAGAATCTTGCGACGAGTGTCAATATTATGCCGTCGGAAATCATCGCAGTTTTGTATGCGATGCTCTCCCTTACATATCACGCAACCATATTGTTCGTTGACGTGATAGTTTAATGTTTTATTTTGTCCATGTTTGTTCATGGCAATATAACCAACCTTACTGGGGTTAATGGCTTCCAAAGTTCGGAAGCGAGATTCTAGGAAACAAAACATTTCCTTTAACTCTGGATTCTCTGTACTCTTGGAGATTGATTGTTCCCATAGAGTTCGAGTTTCCACAGGCAATTTTTGTGTTATTATACGGGTGTCCCAAAAAATAGAGATAATCGGAAGCCTGGAGATAGAGCGTCCCTCGGGGAGCCCAAATTACCCCCATGTATGTTCTACGGTTTTTTGTACTTTTCGAGTTATTACAAATTTTCGAGATTTTTCGCTAATTACGTGTTGCAAGGTAATTTTGGTCATAGTATTTATTTTGTTTTTATAAAGAATGCAGAAATTTGGCAGATTTATCGAGTAGATTAAGAGCGGCGGAAGAAAATATTAAAAGAAACAGACAAGCACTCAATCGACTGAAAGAGAATTTTTTCCGCCGTTGTCGGTTATGTGTCGAAAAGGAAGGTAGACATTTTGAAAACTTTTTGTAATTTTTCCAATAAAATAATTATTTTTATTTAATTTTCAGTTTTACTTGTTTTTACTTCCGAATTAAAATTGTTAAATTTTACACTTAGTACAATCTGAATCGAAATTAAAGTATGATGCCTTTAAGATAACTTGATAAAACTTGCGCCATGTAAAGTCGATGAACTAAGGAAGTTTTTGAACTAGTTTCTAAAAAAAAAATATGGAACTTTTTTCTTAAAATTGCAATAGAACATTCAAGTTAGTTTTTGTTTTGGTAAAAGAAAAAATTCAACTTTACTTTTTGAGACAATGGTGAAGTATATTGAAATAAAGCTTTCTAAATACAACAGATGCACTGTTAAGCTATTTCGGAAAAAAACAAAAAAAGGACCATCTCACTTTCTTCGACCGCTATTACCAAAATTACCTTACAACACGTAATTAGCGAGAAATCTCGAAAATTTGTAATAACTCGAAAACTACAAAAAACCGTAGAGCATACATGGGGGTGATTTGGGTTTCCCGAGGGACGCTCTACCTCCAGGCCTCCGATTATCACTATTTTTTGGGACACCCTGTATACATGATAATTGGATCCCAAGTCTTTGTATGTATTCCGAGGGATCCTAACTCATGTAAGCATTCTTTTGTCTTATCATGCAAACTCTTTAGGTTACTTTTATTTTCACCTTTTACTACAGCTTGATTAAATGAGGCCTTGAGTTGTGTGAACACTAATACTCTTTTATTATTGTATCTTCGTGTCAACTCAGCCCAAGCTGCTTGATAATTAATACTAGTTATATCATATTGTCGCAATATCCTCTCTGGTTCTCCAGATAGATTGGACTTTAGATAATGTAACTTTTGTACTAGCGGAATCTGAGAATCTTTATGAATAAAAGATTCGAACATATCGTGGAAGGATCTCCACTTAGTGTAATCACCATCAAATTTCGGAATTTCAATGCTAGGCAATTTTATTTCCGTTTTGTGGTCATTGATTACACTCGCCTCTGGTTTACCTACCTTTGGCTCTTGAAGCTTCAATAGTTCATCTTGAAGCTCCCCTAAAAATCCGAAATATGCTCCTTCGCATTCTTCAAAAATACGGCTTTTTTCGTAGTCGTTGAGTGCTGTTTCCTCAAACTCAATCTATAGCTTTTGGTGATTAGCCAAAAATTGTTCCCACAATTACTCAATACTTCGGGTTCTTTGTTTCAGATAACCTTTGGTTAAATGTTGACCTGAACCTACTTTCTCTTAGTAATTAGAGATAGCATGCGTTAAAACTTTTTTGAAAGCCCTTTGTCTCTTTATAAGTGCTTCCATTTTAATTTAGTTTTCCTTCACCAGATACAAAGAAAAATTTGAATTGCTATATATTTTTATATTGTTAGTTTGAACACTCAATAAACGTATTATGCTACCGGTTTATTCGGCTTTGAAGGACCAATGTTACAGCTCCTATAGCTGTACATGAAAAATTAATAGAAATGAATGAAAGTGAATCTGTAATGTAAAACAGGTAGGGTTAACTGATTCAAAGATTAACCTGCTTTTAATACGGTTATTGCGTACTCTTACAAACTATCAATATTCTAACAAAAAAAATTAATAATGTAAAACTTAACTTCAAACAAAATTAAACAAAATCAAAACAAAAAAAATTTAATTGTAAGAAAATAAAGGCTTAATCTCTACTTATTGCTAGTTATCTGCAATAAGAGAAAGGAACAAAATTAATAAAAAGCAAGAACAAAAGGTTATAGCAATTCAAATTTTTATTTCAATATAATTCAATATATGATTCAATGTAAAACTGATTAGTACATAATATCTTGAAGGGTGTTAGTAATATTGTACACTTATCAACTCCCTGTAGTATAATCAACCCTGAATGGTTGATGTAGCTAATTCCTGTGCCTGGTTCCTGACCTAAATCTGGACTATGGATTGAACCTCTGAAAATCTCCCAAAAGGTTCAGTTCCAAGATATGGTCCCTCTCCTGAATCCCAAACCAAATCAGGAAAAAAAACCCTTGAAAATATCCCAAAAGGTTTTTGCCGCTGATCTAGCCTAGGTGTTAACCGGGATTTCTAATTAGTATGGAAATCGCGCAATAATATTGATTTCCCGAATAATTTGATTAGCTGGAGTTTCTTGGATATGTCCCGAAGTGAAATGTTTTGTGAAACCCTTACGCTAACTTTAGTTAATTGGATATTTCCCCAATTAACTTTGTTGCATAGTTAGTAACAAAAAAGAGGAGACAAAAAATAACTTAGATTGCAGAATTTTATTCTTAGCTTGGTAATATCCCAAAACTGCGAATTAATTCTCCAATCTGAGTATAAAAAATTAAAATGTGAGATATTCTGGTAATATCCCAGAAATTTTCCCTTTTTTTATATGAAGAAAGAAGATCTGAAATCATAGAAGTTTATTCTCAATTTGGTAATATCCCAAAATCTTGAATTTATTCTAAGCTTCAGAACGTATTTAAACTACAGAAAAATTTTCTGGTAATATCCCAAAAAAAAATTCATGTACTAATTACCTGTGATTGAGGAAATACTGTGGGAATAACCCTACAAAATGATTTGAGGAAGAAGTTAAAAAATCCTAGAGGTGATAGCCCTCTAGTCGACCTTTACTGGTTAAATCCCAAGCAACAAGTGATTTTTCTTCTGAAATTGCCCCCTTTTTATATGGTTGGGGCCAACTGCCGTCTATTGTTCTGTGGCTTCGCTTAGTTGCTGGCTATTGTTCTCAACTTTTGCGCAAGTTCACCACGGCGCTGTAGATTTTACGTTTTTTGAGATGACGGGGCGCCACTATTTACATATTGTGGGTTGACATTTGTCATTGAATGACAAATTTATTGCTATTGGTCTTGTTTTGTTTTTTTTTTGTAAAAAAACTTTATATTTATTGCGAAAAATATAAATAAATTAAAATATAAACTTGTGCAACATCGTGATTATTTATTTGTGAGGACATATACGTCCTGCAACAAAAACCCTGCACTGGATATTGCAGATGATGAGATAAGTTGCTAAAAGTTTTTGTCAAAACTGTTGTGATTGTGTTTTAATTTTTAATTTTAGCTATGTTTGCTGGTTTTTACAGCATGTTCTAGTCCTTGCGGGGACAGAATTGAATTTATTTATCAGTTGGAAAAATACATTCTATTTCACCAAGGTGTTCCTTGGAAGGTCGTCGTTTTTGAAATCTTGCATTAGATTTCAATAAGACTGGTGCATTTATGCATTCTACTATATTGCAAAGTATAGTAAGACCTGGAACACCTTACATCTTTATGGTGAATGTTGAGAGTGATCAGCAACCTGGCTGCTGTATGTAACTTTTTACTTGTAAGTAAAAACTGGAAAAAGTGGCACAGATTTCCGTCCACTGGAGGTATGTATATGTTGCGTAATTTTTTTTTCTTTTATATATTTCCTTTTTTTTTAATTTTTATATATTCTATATTTTTTATATTTACAAACCATATTGTTTGTATTTATTTTTATTATGTTTTTTTAAATATATTCCCGGTTGCTAATTGCAACAGGTAGTGTATATTTAATTTTGAATTAATTTAACCGAAGTAAATTTTTATAATCCCATATTTTCTTTGCAGTTTTTCCGAAAGAAAAAATGACGAAGCGGCACTCTGACACAGAACACAGGTAATCTATATTTAAATTATTCGAAGAAACTTTAATTAATCCATATTTTCTTCACCGTTTTTCCGAAAGGAAAATTGACGAAACGGCACTCTGGCACAGAACACAGGTGATCTATATTTAATTTTGAATTAATTTAACCGAAGAAAATTTTAATAATTCCATATTTTCTTTACAGTTTTTCGAAATGGAAAATTAATAAGCGGCACTCTGGCACAATATACAGGTAATCCGTATTTAAATTATTCGAAGAAACGTTACTTAATCCATATTTTCTTCACAGTTTTTCCGAAAGGAAAACTAATAAGCGGCACTCTGGCACAATATACAGGTAATCTATATTTAATTTTGAATTAATTTAACCGAAGAAAATTTTTATAATCCCATATTTTCCTTGCAGTTTTTCCGAAAGGAAAAATGAAGAAGCGGCACTCTGGCACACAACACAGGTAATCTATATTTAAATTATTCGAAGAAACGTTACTTAATCCATATTTTCTATACAGTTTTCGAGATGGAAAAATGATGAACACAGGTAATTTAATCCATATTTTCTTCACAGTTTTTCTTTTCGAACGGAAAATGGCAAATCAAAAAAAAAAAAAAAACGCTGCCCGCGCGACTATAACTTATATCGACCACGTTTGCCAAGAACAAAAAAAAAACAAGTTTTAGGAAAATTATGCCAAAAAAATGGAACCAGTCGCACCGGCGCGGCGCCTCGCAAAATCTGTTCCA
Source organism: Dioctria linearis (assembly GCA_963930735.1). NCBI lineage: Eukaryota > Metazoa > Arthropoda > Insecta > Diptera > Asilidae > Dioctria > Dioctria linearis. Next base: position 224,944,955 of record OZ005740.1, on the reverse strand, counting down.
GATCTCCTCCACGGCGTTTCAAACTGAAATGACTCGACTCCACGCAGTTTCCTCACATTCAGCCGTTCTTCACTTTTTCGCCACCGACAAGCGAGCATTTTTCTGTTCTTTGTTTCCGTTCGGTCGATTACCGAAATCTCTTCGGGCTGCGGTGCTGCTGGCTATGTACGGGTGTGCGTGTATGATTTTTAGGCAAAATCGTTGCCATTGACTCTTTTGTGTGATAAATATTCACGGAATTTGAGTCGGTCTCGCAAGAATTTATTGTATGTGGTAGGGTTGGCAATCCCGTGCTATATTTTCAATCCCGGGATTTCGGGATTGCATTTACCTAGTCCCGAGATCCCGGGATTAGTCCCGGGATTTTCCAATATTTGTTCTTGAAAGATATTAACATATTATTTCAACAAAATTAATGACATGACGCATTCAAAAATAGGTTAATAAAAAGTAATTTATTAAATTATAAGGAATTTCATTGTTTTTGTAATATTATGCATTCTTAATTAAATTATAAAAAGTTCATTGTTTTTATAGATATAACATTCATACGTAATTATTTTTTATTATTTTTAAAATACGTTTTGAGGAAGCACAGCACATCCAAAGTTTCATCGTACAAACGACTTCTTATTTTAGTTGCAAACAATCCAGCCGCAAAAAAAGCACGTTCAGATTCTACACTGGTTGGCTTAATAGTCATTAAAAAATCGTACGCTCTTTGCAAAAAGTCACCACGTGTTCCTCCATTCTCAAATAAGAGCATTTCTCTTTGAATTTTTACTGACAGCGTCTCACATCGAATTGCTATCCTCGGCAAATGTTCTTTTTTTATAGCTTTATTGAGCTCGTCTGAAATACTTAAAGGTTCTTCAAGAGAACAAGAAAGAGATTCAGATGGAAGCTCAGAAGAATCTGAAACAATTGCGAGAGGTGCCTCATTTGACACAGTAGGTATAATTTCGGACTCATGAAATGTTAGTGATATAGCTGGATTTGAAGCGTCTATCTTTCGAGTAACTCAACTATTAATTTGCGACATTTTATGGAAGAAGGAACTGTTACGAAGTCTATTTCGGATTCGGACTGATCGTTTGTTCTACCATTGTGCAGATACTGAAGTACCCCACTGATATCTGTTCGTCTTTGTTGCATCCGAAGAATAAGAGCTGAATGCAAATTTTGACTTATAACGTTGTTAGCATCTTTAAGTTTTTTTAACATAAAAGTTATGGCAACATCGGCTGTGAACAGATTAGCATCCCGACGGCAAAGGACGTCAAATGTTGCTTTTACTGGGACTAGAGCACTAATGATGGCGGATACCATTTTAATCTCATCATTGGATAAAGCAAAAGATTCTTCTTCAGGTGGACATATGTCTATCAATGCTTTTTGTATACAATTTTTTAATAAATAGACGCGTTCCAGCATTGACAAAAGCCTGTTCCACCTACATAGTCTTGCAGTCTTTTATTAGAGTTATTTGCTTCCCAAATTCAGCAGCAACATACTTCTGCAAGACATCGCTTTTTGTTGGCGATCGTCTGAACATCACTATCAATTTTCGCACCTTCTTGACCACTGGACCACAATTGACCTCAGTAACATCACATTGGTTTCCTTCATGCCTATGACCAGAATTCAAATGCACTTGAAATAGCCCAGCATACCCAGCAGTGAAATTTCGAATAACAGCAGCAAGTACAGCAGTTTCAAAATAAATTTTTGCGGGAGCATAGCAAGTATAAGCATATTTTATGTGATGCTGCCTAGAGCTTGAAATTTTTAAATTTTTAAATATTAAGAATTTGTATTAAAAAAAAATTCCAAGAATTTAAATTTGAAACTGTTCAACCAAATACGATTTTTTCAAGAATTTTTCAGGAAACCGTAAGCAATTTTTTATTTAAGCTTAAATATTCAAATCCCGGGATTAAGTGCTCGATCCCGGGATTTTGAAATTGTTAAAAACTGCGGGATCCCGGGGTTTTAGGATCCCGAGATTCCCAACCCTAGTATGTGGGTATCACGCGATATTTTACGGCTAGGCGAATTGCCGTTGTCGTCTCCTGGATGTTGGTTACTAGCGGTGATATTCAACCGAAAATTCTAATTTGTGCGCGTTCTGCACATTTTATAATTTTTCACATTCTTTCCTTTTCAGGCGAATATGTGTCTTATGGGTCAGCAGCATAGGGCTGCTTTTTGAAAATGAACAAACTATAGCCCCTTTTCAGGTATTTTGGGTCTCCACATGTAAGGATAGCATAGGGCTACCTTTCGAAAGTTAACAAAACCTTTGCCCCTTTTCAGGTACCCAGGGAATTGAAATGCAAATACCAGAAAATGATTAATAATAATAAAAAAAATTTAAGAGAAGAAAAGAAAAAAAAACCGGAAGGTAGCGTGAGGGCAGAACCCTACAATACATGTAAATCACTCTGAATAGCAATTATGACAAATATATAAGTCATTTTATTATGTACATTCTTCATGTGACCAACTCTTACACTCTATGCATTGTACCAATTTCTCACCTGAGTGGCTTCCACCATATGGCTATACGCATCATCATCTTCTTCATCACTTTCCTCTTTCCTGTCCATTTTGTTTGGTTTAATTTTTTTATAACATTTTTTTTTTGGTTTTGATTCACAAATATTTTTCTTCGCTTTCTTCTTCTTCTTTTCATCATTCTCTGCTCTAATCTCTTCATTTTCAGGCCTATCAGTATATATTGCAGTTTCATTTTACCTCTACTTCCTTTCTAACTGTTTCTGGCGAGAACGGTTTACACGGGATGTGTTTTTGATGGAATAGGCTCATTATTCTTGTCGCTCGGTGCGTTTGCGCTAAATTAGTTCATATAAGAAATTTCCGATAAGGGTTCTGGCCTATATGTGACATAAGATGGAACATAATAAAGAGCTGTAAATATATTTCTGTTGTAGGGAAATATGCCCGTGCACCTCAAGCCTGGTTGAATGTTGGTAGAACTTAGAACCATAGAAAGAGCCGTTTTTACTATAAAGGGGATATTATAAATTGTCATAGTTTTCCCTGGGTTATTGCACATCTAAGCATCGCAACTGCTGTTTACACCTTTTTTTAGTGGCCCATATACTGAACAGTCTAGTGGCTGTAGTTTATGACCGCAGAGGGGAGGTAAAGACAGCACTACTATACCATTTTCACAGCAATAATCAAGAGGTTGGATAGATATGTGAGACGAATGGTTGTCCAATAGCAGAAGAACTTTGTTTTGTGCTGTTGCAGACGTATATTTTTGGAAATGCTTCAGGAATATAAGAAACTAATTTTCTTGCATCCACCCGCTTACATTTCTAGCGACAATGTTTCCAGTTGGGCCATCTCTAACAAAATGCTCTTGGTATCGAAACCTGGGGAATATAAACATTGGAGGTATAAAATTACCGATAGCATTGACTGCGCAAGTAACTATGATCAAGTTTCCTCTTTCGGCAGGTGTTAATGCACCAACCAGTCTTGATCCTTTTTTGATAACCACTCTATTAGGTTCTGCACAGTTATGATGCGTGTTTCGTCGACATCATACTAGTCCTTTGCTTCAAACTTGTATTTATCCATAAACTTTTCCAAATTGTCAAAGAAGGCATCTACATTATTCTTATTAAAACTAATGACCCGTGAAATACTGGTGGGTTGTGCACATCGTATAGAGAATTGTGGCTGCTTTTTCATGAAATTCGTAAACCAATCAGCACTAGCCATTTTGTTCTCTTTCCACTGAAGTGACATGTAAACATATAAACCTTCTAACTTCCTTGGAACCAAAACCGTAGCATATTTCTGCTGCTGTTATTATATAATATGTCTTGTTTTCTCTCGATCCTAACTAAAAACTTTTGCTCCAACTTTATAGGACATCGTAACTGAAGAATTCACACTCTCTGTCAAAGCCTCTTCTTCATATATCGTGCCAAAGATATGTGACACAACCCATATTTCTGTTCAGCTGCCCGCCCAAACAATTTTCCATCATTTATATATGTCACCGTATGCTAACTGATATAATGATAAATCTTTTGTACACCTGTTCGTCTTTCTGATCTTGTTACGAGGCATTTTAGAATAAAAGAAGTTTAATTATGATCCAGAAAGAAAGAAATTTCACAGCGGGGTCGGTTGTAACGTTACATTCGACGTCACGTCGAACTTGTTGCCCAACTTTGTGTGTCACACATGATAGCTTTTTCTCCATACATTGTCTAACATCATGACAGAAACAGATATCAGGAGCTGCTAGATCTGTTAACTAATATATTTTCATCAATAGAGTTCAGTCACAATTGAATGACGAATGCGTGACATACATCGCCCTAACTATGCAATATGTTGTCAAACAAGTAGCCCCGCTGCGAAAAATCAAACTAATTTGATTTCCGCCAACCCCTTGACACACTGCGTGTTACATCGTCAAACAGGCACACACACGGAAAAATCTGTATGACAACAACGTTGTCCTACTCGAGTTGGCCAACATGCGTGACCGTATATGGGCCCCTTTACGCGAAAATAATTCCACTAAGAAAGTGTTCACGGAAAAAGAAGAGCTATTACTTCTTAACTACCGTCATTCGGGGTGAACTCGTGCCCTTTTTTGGTAATAAAAATTATAGTTTTTAGAGGAAAATTTGCAAAAAAATTATTTAGAATCTCGCATCTCTCTATTGTCAAATTCCAAAGTCGAAACAGATAAATTTTCATTCCTCCCACCACTATTTTTTGTTTGTTAAAGAGTGTCCGCCTGCACCCCTATGTGTGGGGTGAAGGCAGACATCAACATATTAAGCATTAAAAATTATCTTAGACCCAGTACAGGGCAAATTCGGACAAAAAAATTAAAAATATATATTTGTTTACTAAAGTTTACTTAAAGATAAACCACATGGCAAAGAACAACTCATTTCTTTTTTCCATTTTTAGTATTTCCTTGTTACAAGAGGTTCTTTTCGAGTTATCAAATACTAAGGAAAAACTATTATTTATAGAATCCTTACTTACGTGCTCTATGAAGAAGTTGTTCAGAGAAAAAGTACACCCAACTGTATTAAAACTTGTTCTGATGATATATATGCCGTTCGATTTAGTTTTAAGCGTCGCGGTGTATGCCCTTTAAATAAAACATTGACCAATACCTTTCTGTCGGAGTTCAACCCCACAGTCCGACTTCACCCCGAGTGACGGTACATAAAAGAATCAATCTGCTGCGTTACAATATGGCTTACAAATATAAGAGAATTATCTTATCATTTTGCTACGCAAAGTGGTAAAATTGCGCCATCATTGGATAAGCAATATACGGCTGGTGACTTTTGGCTCCGTTTATTTAGAAAAAAATTCAGGAAAGAAATATCACTACGCAAGCCAGAAGCTACTAATGTGGCACGGTTAACCGCTTTTAATAGAACTAATATTTCCAAACATTTTCTAACTCTCAATGCTCACCCAACATAGTGGCTATAAATATATGGAACGTCGATGAAACCAGTATATCAACTGTGCCCATTTCCACCAAAAATTTTAGCCCGTAGAGGTACCAAATAGTTTGGGTCTATTCCAAGTGCAGAAAGAGGCACAAATTACACGATAATCGCAGCAATTAACCCTGGTGATGGTTTTATACCACCATTGTTAATATTACCGCGCGTTCAAGTTTAAGATTTTATGCTAAATGGATTAAAGGAGGAGGGTATTAATTCAAACGCATAGTCTACTAACACAAATTTATTTTTAATTTTATATTAGATGTTTATATGCATATATTTAATATGTTGTGTTTACATATGTATTCCGGGCCGCTCACTCGATTCGCTCCTCGCCTGTAAGACAAAAGATATATTTGAGAAATAAATCCCGCACACACACTAGCACACACGCAGTGGCTTACTTTCGTAGTCCTTTTATTTCTCACTGTCGTGGCATGCACCGACACGGATAGGTACAAGGGATATCGTACAGGCAGACTCACCGCGACACATACACCGTTGTGAATCGACCTCACCCGCAGCCTCCTGGGACCCCGTGACGAACACCGTCATGGGCAGGAGGTAGTGTAACAATCGTTAGCAGAGTACATCTACCTTCAGACAATTAAATTGTTTTACCCCGAACACCAAGGTCGCTTACCGTGACTATTTCATAAATGTGACAAATGAGTCTCCTGTAGGTACAATTGGTGCACCAAATCCTTCTGGATTGTTAGATCAAGAATTATTTATTCTTTTTTTCAAGCATCTCTTACAATATGCCAAACCATCGAAGGAATTTCCATGTATCGTAAGTTCGACAGCCATGAAAGTTACATCTCAGTTCGTCTCATCGATATGGGAAAAGAAAATGGTGTAATTTTAGTCACCTTCCAGAAGATAAGCTAAATTAGTGGTATTCATTCAAAATAAGACAATAGAAGCATCATTATAAGCCAATGGAAATCATTCAGGTAATAAAAATTGGTGTTCGTTGGTCATTATTTTTAAAACAACAAAACCGGTCTTTAGGAAACCGAAACTTGTTTTTTGCAGTACTCAAGAACATGGGAGGTCATTAATTGATATATGTACATGCTGAAGAGTAGAGAACCAAGAATAGATACGTTTAGATTTGCATGCGACGAGCTTTCTTCTCTGCAAAGGAACGGATTACCTCACTATAGTCCACAGACTACATTTTTTCTAACACTATGTACAGCCAGAGAGTGAATTGAGTATAATCTTGTGGTGGATTTTAAATAGTTCTTCACCCCTTTTAGAGCAGAAAACGACCATTCTACGAGCAATTTTAGCCAGATGTAACACAACAACATGGGGAGACGCTTTTTCACATTTGGATAATTTTTCAAAAATCCTTTTTCATGAATGTACTTGTATAGTTCCATAGCCGATAATTGTTTTCCTCCTGTAGCCTCAGCGGAAAGCAAATTAGTTCGAAAGCGCAAACGCTCGCTTCCCAAGTCTCCTAGATAGAAGGCTTTCTGATTTCTGGAATCTCTAATCCTGAGATATTTATAAAATAGGAAGTTGCGTTCCGCTATGAGATTCCTAATTTCTAAACAAAGAGAAAAATTAACTTTAATATAAGCTTTGAGTATGTATGATACACAGTAAAAACAGACTCAAGAATGGTGAAGGATCATGAGAACTATTTTTCCTTACTATTTATTGGCTAAACGATAATTACGGTTAATTAATTGAGTTATTTTAAAAAACGTATTTTTATTTTATATTTCCATTGTTTATATAATTCAACCTCAAAAATTTTTTTTATTCGAAAAAATCAAAATTTATCTCAATAAATATCACTGTATGCATGTGATGTATGTGTATAGGTTTTTCTCAGAATTTGAGCGTGGAACCCATTCTTTGGGTGATCCAAAACCATCGAGATACACTTCCCAAGCCACGAAACAGACTCCCTCACTACCACATCCTAACATTTTAAAATATTTGCAGCGTTCTTATGTAAAACCACTGACATGTATAATATGGACTGACTACGTCCATACAAATACACTACAGAAAGTGGGCTCAATTCTATATAGCGTTCTCTTTTGGTCTAAGCGCCAAGTACTAACTGAGAAAGATCTGTAAACAACAAATAAATAATCAATAAAAAAGTGTTTTACCAAAGGCAATATATTCATAGATACTCAACAGGAATTCGAAAGTTTTTACTAAAATCACTTTTCAACTTCCCGCCAATGGTTTTTTCCGTGTTGGCACCGACGTAAGAACTCTTTTTGACACCCAAAATTGAACCCGCATGAAATAGCATTTCGAGCAGTCCATATTGTATATGCCAGTTTGTAAAACTGAGAAAAGTTTGGTTTGAATGACTCCTGCAGTTTGCACCCTAAACTACTATTCTTTTAAAAAAGTATACTAAAAATGACACATCATCTACACCGCTTAATGCGGAAACCTTCCTAGTACCTCACTACAGTACTGCGGTGGCTAAGCGGCTAAACTAAGCGACTTACGGCGCTGGATGTTTTTGTTTTGTTCAATTTAATTTGCAATTCCACGATTTACTTGAAAAAATTCATGTAAACGCAACTTCAGTACTTGAAAATTATTCATTTGTGCGAGATATGAAAACGACAAAGAGGAACAAAAAGAAAATTATTGTTGATAACTCAGACTTTCTCAAGATATTTATCTAAAAATCCGCAATTCTGCATTAAACGTAATGCAGAGTTGTCAAAGTTAAAATGTCACTTCAAGTAAATTTCAAGTCAAGTAATTGGAATTAATTCAACCAAAAACGCTAGTTGAATTTCAAGTGGATTTCAAGTCAAGTATTCAAGTATTCATGTAAAAGTACTGCATATGAGGTTTTTTTTGCGGTTTGGGTTAATTATTTAAATTACTGAACGCACTTGGTTTTATTCAAATTAATTTAATTATCTAGATTACTGAGCACATTTGTTTTTTACACAAATCAATTTATTAATTTCAGTTATTACACAGTTGCTTAAGGAGAAATCAACAAATGAAATCTAAGCAAATGAAAATTGTCAATCATTTTTTCTACACTGCTTACACCCATAATTTCGATGGTGCAGAAAAATTACACTCAGTGCACACCATATTTTGTCAAGCAAACGAATGGCTTGGTGTAGTTCATTCTATACCTTTTCAATTCAAATTGAGACTAAACAATTTCGAATTGGGAATAAAAAATAAATAATTTATTCCAACAAATATAACAATTTTAAATTTGAGTAGGCTTTTGAAAAATAAAAGGAAGTGTCTATTATTAATATAGTGTTATTATTAATATAGTGTTATTATTAATTAATTTATCCCTAATTAATTCATTCTTAAAAATGTCGTACATCACGAAAGTTCAAGCAGATAATATAAGGAAGCAAATATGGTCGTTATATAATAATAACGAGGATTGGAGGGTACTTGCAAAGACTTTAGGCGTGTGAAGAAATCAACTGGCTATCGATGGGTGAAAAACCAACAAATACCTGAACTGAACAACGTGGTGGGAAGCGAAAAATAAAAATTACCAGTGAACATCGACTGTTTATAGAAAGTTGTATTGAAGAAAATCCTAGAATAACTTTAAAACAACTGAGAGATAAATTTCAAAATAATTATCAAATTGTTGTTTCTGCGGAATGTCTGAGAAAACATTTAGATTTTTGGATTAGTATATACATTGAGAGACATTCGAAGAGAGCCTGAAAGAGCAAACATTGAAAGTAATAAAAGAAAACGATTTGATTATGTTCAAAAACTTTTAGAACATCAATCTAACAATGCACCGATACTTCACATGGAAGAAACTAATTTTAACTTATATATATCGTGAACCAAAGGTCGTTCCAAAAAAGGAACTCGTTCCACTCACATTGCAGCAGGCAGTCGAGGATCTAATACACATGTAATTGGGTGTATAGGAAATATGGGCTTAATTCATCATGAAATTAGAAGAGGAGCATTTAAGAAACCAGAAGAAAAAGAATTTATGCGTCGTTGTCTTCGAGATGCTGAAAATATGTTCCGAATATCAATCGTAATGACAATTGATAATGCTCCTTGTCATGCTGCCATGAATTTCTTAATAATCACCTACTAAGACTCGCACCACATAGCCCAATGTTAAATGCAATTGAATATGCTTGGTCAAGCCGAAAATCTGGAGTCAAAAGCGATTTGACTATTCAAATGCCACAAATCCTAGCTGGTGAAGGCAGATCAAATTTGACGCACACCGAGTTCCGTCTGCTACGGCTAGAAAATACAATTCGCGCAAATATAACGACGATGATTACTGTTCCTAATTGTAACCGACACGTCGCTCATATTCAAAAATTTATGCCGGACCGCGATAAATATGAATGATATGACTTTTTAATTAATACAGTAATTCGGAACTGTAATCATCTTCGTTATATTTTCGCGACATATATTTTCTAACCAAGTTTCTATGGCTAGAAAATATTACGAAATTATCAATTTTTAATTAATTAAGATATTTTTAATAAATCTACTTTAAATTAACTGTAATAAATTATTTATTTTTTAGCCCCAATTTGAAATTGTTTAGTCTCAATTTGAAATTGTTTAGTCTCAATTTGAAGTTGAAAAGGTATAGTGTACATCTTACAAATGAATGGTTTAATGTAGTTGTATGTAGTTCCGGACTACACCAAGCATGAAAACGAATGGACCTTAAGTGAGAAAAAATGGTGTATGATTTCCGTTTAAAGTGACATTTGTGGAAAGCATACGACTTTGGACGTATTACCGTTATCGTATTAAGTAGACAAATTTCGATGTAAGTGATAATTAAGTGACAATATCATTCACTTTGTTTTTGTAAGTGACAAATGTTAGATGTGTGCCAGGAAAAGGGAAATGTAAGCTGAACAAGATAAGTTTTATGGTGGCTTTTTAAATTGTTATTATTATTATTTTTTTGCAATTTTAGTGTAAAAATTACAACAAAAAAACAATTTTAAGTCATGATGATGAAGCATCCTTTTATAGCTAAAACGCTAAAATACGTAAAATACACCGCATTTAAATTTTTTTTCTTTTAAACATTTCCGAAAATAACAACAATACGACGAAATAAGACAAACCTCAGTTTTGTCTGCAAATGTAATGCATACCCTGACGCTATTTGTCACTTTAAGTGACAACTATAATAAGGCTTCAAGGAAAAATGGCACGTCACACCGTTCGACAACGATAATACGAAAAGTGAAGTGAAGTGAGAGTGACTCGGGAGCTTATCCCTTCGGTGAGTCGACAACTATAGTAAAGGTGTTTATTATTTCTAACAGTACCTTTCCATCAATAAATTTTCTGTACCAAAGCCGGGAAAAGAAATGTAGCTCTAATTTCAGACATTTCTATCGATAACTATCGATATTTGAGTCTCGGTAAATCGACAAGACTCAATATACCTGTCCTATATATGGAACTATAAACACTTCCACGAACAGATGCACCAGCTCAACAGCATCTACTATACATACATACTACATACACCACAGATGTAAAACGCTCTCAATGTAGAGGTACGCCTTTACCCCCCATAATAAAAATGTCGTAAAATGAACAAAAATGTCATTTCTCTGTGATTGTGTTGGAATTGGAACACCTATATTATCAAAAAGCAGACACTCCTCAATTAGTTTCAAAACAATCATCTTAACGATGTTATAAAACCTTTTAAGTATATAAGTATATAAAATTTATTCTTTCTTTAAAATATTGCATACATTTACAGCAATTAATACTCTCAACTTAACTAATGAAACCGCTATCCTAATATGGCGTAAAAATTTAAAACAAACATAAATAAAAAACGCAAATTTTATGCTTAAATAACTAGTTAAAATCATCTACAGAATAGCTCTGCTTTCCGAAAGTCCTTAAAACTAGTATTGCCGTTATCCACACTTGATGATGGCTTAATTGTTACTTGTTGAAATTTTCGATTTGTTGAAGAACCCAACTCTTTCCGGATGTTTCACTGTCATTGGGAGATATCGCATCCGACATTCTACTTTCCGTCGAATTTGTGCTACTTAATCTCTTCAATGGTATATTGGGCTTCGTAGGTATTGGTGGAGGTAAAGCACCTTTCATGGATTGAATTTTTTTTACAGTTGTCTGAAAACTTGCCGGTCGTGGAGGTGGTGGGGGTGGAGGACTAGAGGGTCGCTTTAAAGGTATATTATTCTCATCATGGATTTCTTGACGTCGTTCACTATCATCACTGTACACAGCTGAATCTCGAAAATCATTCTCTAGGCATGCTTCAACAGTGTCTTCATAGATAAACTGAGGATTAATTGGTGGTGAGATATCTTGAATTGTTTGTAATTTCTTCTTGGTATCGCATACGCTATCACTGGATGAAGTAAGTGAGAATACTGAATCTCTTTGGAGGTTCAGAGAAACTGCAGAGTTATTGACTGATCCACCAAACAATGTTCTTGGATCAACATACTCTAAGTGGGCTATTCTTTCGCCAACAGCTTCACTGCCTTGTTTGTGAATTATGCTCTGACGACACATTTCTGAAACATCAGAAACTCTTCGTTCTGGAGGTTTATTACTCTTACCGAAGGATAGACTGATGTGGTCTACACTTTTTCGCACTCGCGGAAGTAGTGAGTTCTCGGATCCTGTCACTTGTTCTGTTTTCACACCAATGAAACGATGAAGTAAACTTTTTTGAGCCTTTAGCGGGAATTCTTCTTGTCTTTGGATGTCTGTTATAGACGTAAACGATCCTGAAGGAGGCGTTTTCGAATCAATCTCCGGCTTTTCACTTTTTACTATGCTTTCATAGTTTATATTAGAATCACTATTTCTTAAGGCTTCTCCAGAATTAATATTTCTGACGACATTACCACCAATGCTTTTTAAATCACCATATTCTGTATACATCAAGGTGACATAATCTGATTCTGGTCGTTGTGCGGTCTTAATTTTTATTTCTTTAGAAGTGTTTGTGTAGTATTGCTGTGATTTTGAACGATTTAAAACTGGCGAATATTTGTAAGGAACATGAACATTTCGTAAAAGTGTTTCATATAAGTGTTCTGAGCCACTGTCGGCATGGGTATCACTATGCGATTGTTCTGCACATTTTGCTTTCATTTCATCAGAATCTAAGGGAGGTGGAGAGTAGGAAGGTGGCGGTGGAGGAGTATCTGAAACAATTTCTGTTTGTAATGGCTCTGAACTACGTCCATTATCTAAAGATTTCTTTTTAGGAGGCTTTTTAAGAATCCTTCCGAGCTCCTTGTGCTCTTTTAGAAGCTCTGAAATAATCTCAACATCCTTTTTGGAGGCTTCATCGGATTTTTTTTCATTTTCTTCCATGGTTTCTTCTATTTTTTCCTTATTACCTAATGCTGCTTGTTCATCTGTTGGCTTGCTATCAGTATCTTGATCTGGAGCATAATCACAAGTACTACTTACATTTAAATTATCTGTCGATTCTGTTATCTTTAAAACTGTATCCATTTCATCCAGATCCATGTAAAATGTCGATGTTTCCTTTTTCGCTCGAATTTTCTTTAAATTCGCTATCCTTTTGGGTATGGTTTTGGTGTTGTACATTTTAATATCGACACCTTTTGAGCTTTTATTTTTTTTTAATGTCGAAAATTTGTAAGTGTTACTTACATCAGAAGCTTTCTTGTTGTCATTTGTTTGGAAATCGTCATCACTTTCGACGGTGTGGTAGTGAGGTATTCTCGGGACCGATTTACTACGTTCTTTAAGATTACAAATAGAATTTTCATCCCTAGAATCATTTTCTGTTAGGCTGCAATTGCATGATGTTTCAGAATGATCACATTCTTTCATTTGCTGGTCTGCTCTGATGATTTCTTTGGAAAATTTTGGTAGTGATGGAATCATGTTATCATCCATACTACGATTTCTGATAAGCTGATTTTTTTCTAAACTATTTCTTTCATTGAATGTGTCAAAAGATGTTGAGTTGGTAATTGTTTTCCTCTTCATTTTCGATCGATTTCTCATTTCACTTCGCCTGTATTGATTGCGTCGCTCTAAATACACAGGAGTTGATGAATTTGTATTCCAAATATTCCAAATATTCTTGTCGGGCGTTCGATCTGCAAAAAAGAATAAAAGTAATTCTATTTAAAAACACGTTTAGAATTTATTAATAATTCAAAATGCATATCAGGTGTCACCTATTACACTTATCATAAAGTTTCATGTTCCAATAAGGAATTTATATATTTGTTTTAGTATATTTTATTAAGGATTGGTTAAACTTGTGTAACGTTATTTTGAGTTAAGAGTGAATGGAAACCCTATGTGACCAGCGGATAGGAAATGTGTTTTTCAAAAATGTTTGTAACTCTCTTTTTATTTCTTTCAGCTCATGCAATTGGGAGTCTTAATTACGGAATGGCGTTATAGCTTAAAATGAAATTTCAAGCAACTTTTAGTTGGTTCAAAGTGCAATGTTAAAAGAGTCCATACACACCGGGAATTCGCGAAAGTGGACTACGCATGATAGTAATGCAAGCTCTGTACTGAATAGCTGTATTTTTCTAACTTGCAGTCTCTAAGTTGTAAACTACATACATATATGTAGCCCTGCCTTTTTAATTTTGTGGTAAGCATTGAATAGTTTCTATTCATCATATAGGTGTAGTTTGTTAAGTCCTTCCACCTCGGGAACGACTTCTGCCTATTTTTGGTAATGACATAGAAAGCTTCAAATGCTTCGGCCATTACAGACAGCAGTCTCCACACAGAGAAAAATATGCTATATATTAGTAATGAATGCCGTTCATTAAATAAAATTCATTGTATTATTGTAAGATTCATCTTTATTATGTAAAAAATCAATATTTCTGTATTAGAAATTAATGAAATTTCATTACGGCAATTAACTTGAATTCATTGATTTATTCTTACTTGATATCAAGTAATTTTTCATACATGTAATGAAAAATGTTACATTCAAATAGAAAAACTTATTGGGGATGAAAGTATTTCATTGAGGCAATGTAGATTTTCATTATCTTAAATAAAAAAATCCTTCATTGCGTCAACAATATTTTTTCATTACTCCAATGAAATTTTTTCTTTTCGCTAATGAAAAAATGTCAAACCTATATTTGTGTAAAGACGTTAACGAAAAGTTTTCATTACATTAATGTAACTTTTCACTCAGTAATGAAATTTTTCATTGTACCAATAAAATTTTACATCGCCTCCATTTATTTCCTAAAGTATTCGACAGTCACATACCATATGCGTTCAGCACCGATCATAATATGATAGATATTCAAAGATATTGTACGGGGTTATTGCTAATATATTTCATTGTGTCTCTTAAAAGTGAATTTTTGATATTTCCAGTTATATATTAAAATATTAGATTCTACTATGAAGTAGAAGTTTCCCAGTGGATTCCGATCTTTGCGAATCACATTACATTGAAATATTTATATACTATAAATTTATTTATATTTATTATGTTAAAAATTTGAAAATTTTTGACTTTCTTTTTAAGTTTTTGCAATTTAACGTTAATTTAAAAACATTAGATTAAAAATTAATACTTTCTCAATACTAGTTATTAAAAATACCAGCTCAATCAAAAGTAAATAGATGCGGAAATTACTGTTCATGTTGATCCAGATCGACTGCTAAAAAAACGTAGCGAGCATTGAATTTGATTTTGTTAAAAAAATATAAACTTTACTTTGAAATTCGTATAATTGAAACAAAAATTTATTATGTATCTTGAATTAAAAATTTGTATTTCAATAACGTATTTTTTTTATATTTCCCTATTAACCCTGTTAATTAATACGACCCCGTTGATTTTTGTTTAGTAATTTCTTCAGAGCGCGTTGATCTAGCGAGCTGAAATCTTAATTAGTGCTTTCATAAAAATTGTAAATTCTTTTCGCCAAAATGAACAAAATCGCGGAAAACTTTCGTATGGCCATACAAAAATTTAATTTTCACGTCTACTACGAAAAGGTACGTGAAATCTAAAAATCAATAAAAAAATTATTAGCATTTTTAATTGTTTGATAAACTGGTTTCGAGGACAATTTAAAACAACGAACTTAGCAATTTTGCAAGAGAGAGGCGTGTCTAGGATATGTTTACTGCATTAACATTTTTAAGCCAAATAATGTTTTACAAACATTTTATTAATAACTCAAACATTAATATTTTCATTGAAATAATGTAGATTTTTAATTGAATTACTAACATTTAATTAAATTTAAAATATTTGATGTACATAGGTATACATCGCTTTAGTTAATGATATAATACAGACATGAAATAATTTTAATTTAATTCAATGCAACTCAATTAAAATTCTACAAATATTAATGAAAATGGTCATGATGTTTTCATAAGTACAAAGTATAACTATCAATAAATCAATGAAATTCTTACATTACAGGAAGGAAAATTTTACAAAACATATTTCATAAATGCAATGTATAAAATATAATTGGGCTAAAGAAAATATTCATTAAAGCAATGAAGCTTCCTAAGTTGTGTTAATTAAAGCATGCATGGTATTAATGTCACTTTTGTTGATAGACTTCATTGTTGCTATGAATTCTGTACATTACTATAAAGAAATCACATTTATTATATCAATAACTAATTTTATTACAATGCTAGCTTTCGTTAAAGATTTATAGTTACAGAAATAATGAATTAACATTCATTAACGTAATTGAAGCGGTACATTTCAGGTATGTTAAGAGCAGCCAGTACTCAGCAAAAGTTTCAATTTAGGTACCAGCGTACCTGTAGGCAATAAAATTTACTATACGTAGGTTTGTGTCATTCATATAAAATTAGCCTAGACCGAGACTAAAAGTAACATTATAGACATCTAGCATAAAAGACAGAGACCCAACATCCGACAAAACCATACAATTAAAGACGAAAATGAAAATTTGCAGTTCACATAAATTGAGAATTTTTAACGAGAATTAGCTCTCCTAAATTTTTGTTGCCCATAATTGTTAAATATGCAATTTTGCTTTGTATTATAACAACTTTCAACGAAATATTGCAATTTCTCGTCGGTGAAATATCGGGAGAAAAAACAAGTACTATTAGAGTCAAATAATTATAAAAAGCGCAAATAAAAATGAAAAAACTCGACGTTATTTGCTAGATCTAGGCTTTATCTTTCTAAAATAGTCACAATTTAAAAAAAAATGAGAATACCTACTCACAGGAATTTGATTTAAAAGACTTCAAGATTTACTATTTTTTAAAAGTTTCCGAGCTAATATCTACATTCCAATACACTTTTTTTAATATTTGCCGACGTTATTTGCTAGACTTCTTCATTACCTTTAATTTATGATATAAATCATTACTCTGCTACAAATATTTTGCCAGAAATTCGAATTGAAAGATGTATAAAACTTGCAAATCTTGGAACTATGTAACTCCTCTTAATGAAAAAATAATTGAGATAATAAACGTTTTCATTGTATTTATGCCTGTTTTTGGCTCAGTGTACTATGTCATATTAATGTAGCGGTACCACAACTTTTAAACTGGGAGTCACATAGAGATTTCGGATCTTCTTATTTTTTGACAGTCATTGAAAATATAGATTCTTGTTATTCGGCCTTGTTTTCTGCTTGGAGAACCATGACATGGCCTTTCATTTCCGACTGGAATACAGTGACATGGTTTTCAAGGTGTATGCCCTTTTATTTGGAATCATATGTGTACAATATAGGCTGTGTCAATGGTTGAAACATATAATATGATTTCCATTCTACCTTAGATGGGCAGCCTCAAGTAGGTGATCGTCGGCCGGTAGATGTCAGGCACGACCGACTGTACGAATTCAATGATGGATCCGTGCGGAGCTCTTGTTGCAGGGTAAATCCAGCTCTGGTTGAGATGATTGACTCTAGGTATGGTTACCAGTGCAGTTTTTCATGTATTGTACTCTGTCATTCAGTTCCAAATGCGTGTAGCTAATAGAGCGCAAGCTCATTATAGGAGTATTCCTTTTCTTAGTGCTTAGGCAGAGAGAGAGAGAGAGAGTTGGATCCGGTTCTGCACCAGTCCAAAGAGTTCCGTCTCGAAACTACCTGTAACTAGGTTGTACGTGTAGCATATCATTCGGATGAGCATTAACCAGAACTCATCCATAATGAGTACCCATAGTAAAGATAATAAAATACCGGCCTGAGGAATGCTTCTATGGACTCTTTTCACTCTACTTTCCCGTCCTAGATTCGCAAAATGATTCTATTTTTCAACATGTTTACGGTCCAGCATTTAGGAGGTTGATTCATTCCATGTCTTGTTAGCATGTTAGCGTGAATTTATGCAGAAGTACTATTATTAAATGCGCCTTCTACCTATCTATATGAAACTAACCAACGTAGATTGTGTAAAAAGAAGGCCCTTTTCAACCGAATTGACAACCTCGTGTATGGCCATCTCAATTGACTTTCCTTTGAAATACGCCTGCTGATGTTATGCCAGGATGTTGTGTAGGATAGAAGTCAAATTTCCTGGCCTATATGCCCTGGACGTCGATTAGTTAATCCGGCCAGCCTTGGAAATAAACCGAACTGAACCACTGCAATTTACTCATATTTCTTGGAAGTTTGAATCTATATAGCTTCATTTACCATTGTTAAAGTTTTTCAATATCTAAAACTTTCTATAATTAGTTCACCTTCGAAAATATTTATATTTTTATAATTTTATAATTTTTCCGTTTAAACAGTTGAACAATCTCTCCATTCTAAAGTATTTTCCCACCCATATTCAAGTGCTCTTATACTTATATAGAAGAGCCAATCATGTTTGTGGTACACCCCTTGCTGCAAGTCTCTTCAATTGAGGAGTAATATTGTATTAATATAATAATGAGTAAAATTTTGCAGTACAAAGCAAAGTTGCAAAGCACAAAAATTCTTCACTTGGAGAAAAACTTTGCGACTGTAGCAACTTCGTATGAACTGACTTTTTTTGTTTCCATATTAAGTCAACAGTCGTGCGATAATTTCGCAACAGAACGGCCCCAACATTTTAGCAAACGTTTGCGACAGTTATCTTAAGATACTCGTCTTGTTCTAACGCGCATCTTCGTCTGAAATGAATTAGTCTAATTCCTGTAATGCTAATGTGAAGGGGGACTTACGTGTAGCTTCACCTTTACCATTCACTCAATCGAAGCAATGATGATGCTACAATTTAGCAATCTTTGATTGATTTGATTCTACTTGGTGAAAGTTGTGTAGCAATTTGCTAAATAAATACTTGAATGCGAATTTTCTTTGATAAAATACTTAGCTGCAATATATTTATTGCTATGTAAACTAAACTCAGAATAAAAGTAATACGGGGAGGAATATGTTTTTTAGATGGGGTTCTATCTATAATTATTTACTCCTTTCCCTTTAGTTTAAGAAATACCACCATGACCAATTTTTATTGATTATTACATAGACCTTGTACATCATTTTGTTTTTGTCTTCTGTTTGTGACCTTCCAAATTGACACCTAAGATTGACTATTTTAAAGGAATGAAGTAAAATATTGCCTGGTTACCACGGGGCTTCATAATTATATTCCTAATAATTTTTTATGAAACAACCTATATTTGCCAGATAGCGTCAGTTAAAATCACTGTTAAGACGTTTATTTATAAGAATCTATTTACTGTTTCCAATAAGCTACATCTTCGAACTTCTAGGTTGTAGTAGCAGTTGCTGCCATACCACGGACTAGTTTCAGACGGTCATCACGGATTCGACTAGCTGGGAACGGCTAAATACAATATTAAACTCCACATTATATCATTTTACAAATTTCGGCAAATGGAGTAGAGAGCTATAAATCTCAACTTTGAATTACTATGATTAAGTTGTGTCGAGGCGAAGGCTAGTAATTAAGGAGTAAATATAAAGACCTCAATAGATCTAAGGCCCAAAATACATTCACGGCCACAAGCCTCAGTCCACAGGATGCACGCCTCTGAGGCAATGTAAATGTATTGCCAAAGTTAGGCCCAAAATGCATTCACGACCACAAACCACAAGCCACTGGATGCACGCGTCTGAAGCAATGCAAATGTATTGTGATGATAATTACATTCGCGGCCACAGGTCACATGCCACGCTGTGACCAAGTTTGATCAAATCTCAAATTTTGTGACTCGTGGCCCCAGTACTTCCAATATTGAAGTATAAAAAATGGTAGGTTATTCAATATGGCGGGAGGTTTGTTATTAATCGGAATTTTGTTTATCAGTCAGAAATAACTAGTTCATACTAGGTTGTAATAATTCTGCAAGAAAATAAAATGGAAAAAAAAATTATTAATTACATGAGAACACATACATTTCTGCCTGCCTAATAAAAAGGATGGCTTCTTGTGACCAGATGCAGTGAATGTAACTTACTTGGCTTCAGAAGTCGGCCACGAGCCTCAAGTGGGTTGTAGCCCGTTGCCTGAGGCCATGAATGTATTTTGGGCCTAAATCAAATCTCATCAGTGATTTTTAATAACGCAAACTGCAAAATACAGGGAGTTTTGAAAGAATATACTGCGAACATGATTATTAAATTAGTGATACCACAGACTCTATAACTTATCTTATGAGCAGATTCAATTAAATTTTCTAATATGTATCAATTCAGAGTACTGCTTTCCACTGGAAGTGGAATGCAGAGAAAATCGAAGAAAAATGACCCGCCACCACACAGCATGTGCTTGTTGACGGTGCTGTGCGTGATGGGATCGGCTCGCAATCCGTTGGAATAGTTTTTGCGGCTATCTTTTTATACCTTAGATGAAATCTAAAGGGTATACAAGTTTGTCATTGTAACGCACAGAAAGAATGATGGTAGAGCAAAATGGATTGGACACCCACGCATAATATTAAAAGCTATTCTGATTTTTGCATGTCCGTTCGTCCGTATGTCCGTCTGTGCGCACGATAACTCGAGAACGCGTTCACTTAGAAACGTTCACTTAGTACACGGACCTTAAAAAATAATAGTAAAATTATGTTCGAAAATGAGACAAATCGGGCAACTCCTTCGTGGGGTTGCCATACGTATTCATTGAATATGATAGTATGAACCCAATAAAAGAAATCTGACCAAGCAAAAATAATTATAACGAATTTTATAGGATTTCGTGTTCTGAAGAAGTTTTTAGTACAATAAAAGTGGCTTCTATGCGTTACAAACGGAATGACAAATTTAGTATACCCTTTAGATTTCATCTAGGGTATAAAAACAGCTATAATTGAACAGTCAGAATTTAAGACTCATTGAATTCTAATTAAGTGTTGAAAAACTGATTCGTTTTCTGAAAAGGAATCGCATTTTAGCACTAGGCTCAGTGGCAGAACCGCGTTTTGCTAGCAGAACCAGGCCAAATCGAAATCTATTATTAGGAAACAGCTACAAGTGAACCGGAAGAATTTAAGGCTCATTGAATTCTAATTAAATACTGAGAAACCAATGCGATTTGTACGTGGACGTTTGTTTTTAGGGCTATATAGTGCAGTAGTGGTATTTTTTTTATAAATTATCAACTCCAATATTCATGTACTTTGAAGAAATTCTGTGGTATCTTTCACTAAAATTATTTATATGTCGTTATACATGCAGCCTTAAATTAGCCAAATGGACCATCCTTTTGTGACTTTGAGTGACCTGCAAAATTTCTAGTTTTCAAAATATAGGCCAAACTTACCTTTTCTATGGTTCCGTACCTCAAAACGAAAGTACAGAACCCTTATAAGATTGCTCTTGCGTCCATCCATCCAGATATCACAGTTGTGTTTCTCGGTCTCAGGAATTTTAAATTTGGCAGAATGCTAGATCTTTGTGACGCGCACATATTTCGACAGTTAAAAACAAAACAAATATTTTCATTTATTCTTATTTTTTTGTGGGCGTGAGTTAGGCCCTCAAAATTTTTTTCTTTGTACGGTGTTTGTGAGTATCATTTGAAAGGGTTACGAATTTTTTTCAACATTTTTGTTGAGTTGATGAATTAAATTCGGTCGATCTATTATTCGTTGATAAAATTCTACTACGGAACCCTGATTTCGCGAGCCCGTTTCGCTTTTGATCGAATTATTTAAAATATGTAGGAAGAAGTTCTTTACCGTTAGCTTGACGAAAACAACTTTTTTATACTGAGATAGGTACATTTTCAAAATCTCACAGTTTCTGAACTTCATAGAACTTTATATAGAGTTGAAAAATATTTTTCACAAACGAAATTTTTCGCAATGATTCGACATATAAAACAAACTAATTAAACTGCACTTCATCAAAAAGTTTTTATCAAGTTTATTTAATAAAAGTCTTATAGAAACGATATATTAATCATTTTAACTGTAATAGATGTTTGTTGCAATAAATGTACATTTTTAAGTACATATATCTAAGTAGAAGTTAACAAATCGCTAAGCATTATTTTCTTATTTTGAACTTTAAGGCCGGTTTCACAGTACAGGCTTAAGCCATAGCGATGGCTTAAGCTAAGGCTTAATAAATATTTCGGTTTAACAGTTAAGGCTTAAGTGGCATTAAGGCAAGCTTAACTCAAGGCCGTCATCCCGAAGGCTCAAGTCTCAGATGTTGCTGTGAAACACATAGAGACTATTGCTAAATATATATTTTGCCTTAATATTATAATTATTGTTATTAAACAAACGTACATATTTCAAAAGTTATCTACTTTAAAACGAAATTGAAAAATATTTTTGAGTAGACAGCTAGTGTCAGCATTCCATTTGCCATTTTAGGAAGAAACCAAGCAGTTTAAGACAAAAATGAGTTATATATCTGATGCAGAGGATATAAGCGACGAAGAAATTATAATATAATATCGCAAAGTGTGACTTGTAAAAAAATTATAAGAAAACGCTCGCAACATTTCGAGAAATGGAATGACGTTGATTTTTATTCTCAGTTCCGGCTGTCGAAATATTCGGATATAATGATTTTGGATCTGAACACTCGCAGATAAAAAGCTTGAATGACTGGTAAAAACTGCGCACAGTTTAAACATACGAGTGATAACAATATTTTATTTTAATGTCTACTTCTTCATCAGGATTCACAATGGCAATTTTTCTTTAAAAATTCACAATTACCGCAGTGCTGACAACTTAAAATTTTTCATCTGCGATTTAACTAAGCCTCTGGTTACTGAGTACATTGAAAACGAGTAGGCTTAAGTTCTGGGCTTAAGTCACATCCATGGCTTAGGTAAGCTCTGGCTTCAGCCTGGACTATTAAATTTTTCAAATGGCCTATTCCGGCTAGGTCTATTACACATAAAATGATTATATATAATATTTTGTTTATCTACATTTTTAATAAAATTAAGTTGAATTACTTTGCTCTATCGTTATGAAAAATTACTGACTTTTAAAGTAGGTATAGTTAAAAATATTTATCAATTTCATATAAGCACAGAAATGTAAATGTAATGCATGCACATAAAAATGCGTCGGCGCTACTATTTACAAAATCGGCAGTTCGCTCTAGCGAAATAAAATTGCATTATATTAACTACTTAACTTAACTATTATTGATTTAAAATGCATCAATAATATTTCCTATTTCCTTTAGGACGAATAAAGTTAGCTTGCTTGTGAAAGAAAAACAAGAGTCTTAAACCGAGAGGATATGATGGATTTTATATGTATATGCAGATTATCAAAAAATATGTTTGAAGCAGGTGCTTAGCGAATTCAATAAAATATACAATATAGATACCCAGTTAGTAATTCCCAACAGAATGGAAGTATAAGCAACATGCAAGGATCTTCTCTAGTGTAACTGAAAAATATGCAGTTAGTTTTGTTGTATTAATTTTCTTAATTATATTCATGCCAGTGATTTTAGTAAATATTTACATATGTTTCAATTAATTACACAGTAGTTGTTAACATGAAAAAGAATTTATGGATGAAGTTGAATATTTATATCGGTTTCAAATGGTGCAATGAGGCTTGAGAAATAAATTTAGTCGATGAATATCATTTTTTATGTTTCAAAGTATGCCCTCAAAATTATTATTAATTTATTGTTCGGCGTATGTGTACGGAAGATGTCATTTGGAAATAGTTTTTCATTACAGATAATAGCAATATATATACCTACTTTTATTTTTTTAGCCCATGCCACTTTCGCGCATGGGGGCCCTCTAAGAGATATTATTTTTTAAAGTGCTTTAGGTTATCAAGAGGAATAATAATGTAAAATATAATCGCACATAGCACGGGAAACACACCAATTGAAATTTTAAAGGAGAGTAAACTGATTTTCAGTCCCGAGAAGAAAAATAATGTGAAGTCGGGGAATCCCTATTCGAATGTCATATTTACAATATAGGGATCAAAAGGGAAATGGGAAAAAGAATTAAATCGATCGAAGAAATAGATCTCTTAGCAGATCAACTTCAAACAACGCTTATTCGAGCTTATGAAGAGAGCTATCCTATTACCACCATCCAAAGGAAAAAAGGCGTCCCTTGGTGGAACAGTCAGCTCGGTAAATTAAGAAAAAACGTGAGAAAGCAGCTCAGCAGAGCTAAGGCCACTCAGCAATGAGATAAAAAAAATCTAACCGAATACAATAAAGAGCTCAGGAGATCCAAAGGAGAGAGCTGGAGAAACTCCTGCGAAGAAATTGAGCGTACATCAAAAGCTTCGCAACTCCAAAAAGCCCTTTCCAAGAATCATAAGAACGACATTGGCTCCCTCAAACACTATGATAGAAGCCTTTCTTTTAACACTAAGGGAACGCTAGAGATTTTTCTTAAAACGCACTTCCCACTCTTCAACTTGGTGACCTTAGTGTTACGAGTAGTGCTAAACAGGGATTATTGATCAGCAAAGAAGATTGTCACCGAAGCCAAGGTGAGATGGGTTGTGAAGTCTTCAAAACTTTTAAAGCTCCTGGCGGTGACGGAATATTCCCGGCGTTACTGGAAGAATCGCTGGATTATGCTGAGCCCCGAGCACCGAGATTTTGAGGCCAGTCTGTGTGCAGGATATATCCCCAAGGCATGGAGACTAACCGAGGTTGTTTTTATCCTGAAATCAGGTAAAAAACCACCCAGCGAGGCAAAATCATATAGGCCTATCAATCTGAAATCATTTCTCCTGAAAACTTTAGAGAAAATAATAGACAACTATATTCGGATGATGTCGCTCATAAGCTGTTCACTCAATGCCAATCAATATGCCTACCAATCCGGAAAATCTGCCGAGGACGCTCTCAGCAGTCTGGCAGAGACTATCGAGAAAGCCTTATAAGAAACGGAGGCCCTTATGTGTTCCTTCGTGGTCATACAAGGCGCACTCAAGAACATTCTCTTTGACTCGATCAAGAGGGTATCCGAAGATAGACTCATGGAAGCCTGCATCGTCAGATGGATTGGAATATGCTTGATAAGCGCTGCATAACAGCTGCCATAAACGGCGAATCCACAACAATCATGACTACTCACTAATGGCTTCCCACAAGGCGGGGTTTTATCACCACTTCTGTGGTTCTTAGTTGTGGATGAGCTATTAAGTTTACTCCCAGAGGCCCAAAGATATGCTGATGACATTCTCGTTTGTGTTAAAGGAAAGTTTGAATCAGCCTTAGCCGAGCTTATGCAAACTGCTTTTAACATCGATGCTGCCAGATCATAAGACTATCAATAGTCCCAGGTAAAACAGTGCTAGTTCCCCTTACTAGGAAAAGGAGTCTCCAGATCCCATCCCCTAGGTTAAATGGAATTACAATAGAATATTCCAAAGAAGCAAAATATCTAGTAGTAAATCTAGACAGCACGCTTACCTGGAGTACCCACCTTGAAATGATAACTAACAAGGCCATGTGGGTACTCAGCTCAATCCACAGGCCTTTCGGGCAAAAGTGGGGTTTGAACACCAAAACAACGTTATGGATCTTCCAGCGAATAGTCAGACCTATACTTTCTTACCAAACAAACGTCTGGTGGCTTAAAGCATTGCAGGGAACCACCAGGAGAACCCCCGATAACCTTAGGATGGCACTTTTAGGCGACAGTGGCGCCTTCACATCATGTCATCAACGAACACTTGAAGCCATTCTTGACACCCAGCCACTCTACTTCTTTAATCAGAGAGAAGCAGCGGCTAGTATGCTTCGAAAGGAAAGGCCAGATGATCGCGCTTCCCCCAGTGCGGAGCATCTGAATATCGTCGAGCAGGTCAACATTAACGACCTAGATGCTTCAGCAGATACTATGGCCAAAAGAGTTCCTTTGAAAGACGTTACCAGGTAACCATTAATTAGAGAATCCAGATACTAAACAGAGGGCACCAGCTCCCGCGACGGCCCCAAGTCTCGTATACTGACCGATCTCGGAAGTATGGCAAAACAGGCGCAGGTGTAATTGGTCCAGGAGTGGAACTATCCATTCCGCTAGGTGCCTAACCTTCCATTTTTCAGGCGGAAGTCTATGCTATAGAGGTTGGGGCTCAGGAAAGCCTAAAAACGTGCTGCAAGAACTCCAACGTCTACATCTGTTCAGACAGTCAAGCTGCGCTCTTAGTACTTTCCTCTCAGGTCTTTGAGTCGAAACTAGTCTGGAACTGCTACTCGAAACTCCAGCTACTGTCTAGGAATAACCAAGTAGCTTTGGCTTGGGTTTCTGGACACGAAGAAGTGGACGGTAATGAAATGGCGGACGAACTGGCTACAACCGTAGCTGAATGTCCGCATACTGGTCTCTACCCGACATTTGGACTATCTAAAAGCAACATTAGGGGTAACTGCTGAAGTGGGAGAACAGGGAACTGGATGTCCTTTGGCGTAGCGCACCTGGTATGAGGCAGGCGAACAAATTCTTCAACCCCTCTCATTTCGAGACGCAACAACTTATTAGACTTAACAGACAGTCGCTCAAACTGTTTGCTAACGCAGTTACTGGTCATGGCTCCTTCCGTCACTTCTTGAAGAAGCAAATCCGACAGTGAACTGTGTCGACTATGCGAAGAGGAAGATACAACCTTGATGCATGTTATATGTGAGTGCCCAGCGCTTGCAGGTGTAAGGCTGCATATCTCTGGAGGAACACTTATCTCTCCAAATAAAGAGTGCAATAATCGAGCTCGTTAAAAGACTCGATTTTGCCTAACCACCTTAGGCGAAGGCACAATAAATCAACTATGGTCGCGGTCTGAGCAAGGCTCTGGAGGTCTAGTCGCCCCTACCCTTAACATTAATATTACAATAAAGGGAAATTCGCTATTGTGCGAGCCGGTTTAGTTGTTTTATAATCAAATTATTTAGGGGAATAACCTTAGCCAGATAGAGCTGCCAGTATGCTGTTAATACGAACCAACAGTATAAACATTTTTCTGATTACCAAATAGAGTTTGGCTACTGAGAGTAAATCATGAAAAAAGGCAGGATTTTTAAAAATACTGGATCTGTTAACATTATACAATGGCAATGAAGCTTATTATATACGTATGCTACCCCAGTTCTCGAAGAGCAACTATTCGAGGATTTTTCATAAAAATTATCGGTAAATGATTTTTTCAGATTGTGCATGACAAGCAGTGTTGTCAGAAAATGTTGCTAGTCTTACCGTATTTCAACTAAATAGAAGCAAGATATTCACAAAACGAACATTATAATTACTCTTTGTTTCTGTATGTACATATAAATATAGGTGGAAAGACGGGTGAGAATATATCCAGCATTTTTTCAACGAATAAATTTTTTTTGCGTACATATTGCTCAAATTCCTCAACAGTTTGGACAGAATACCTATATACCACTTGTCATTTTCTGTAACATCAACGCAGTTGGCTCACAATCTTTACAACCATTATTAGGTGTCCTCTTTATACATTTGGCAACATACTTCAACAAGGGCTAGAAGAGATACTGATAAATCCTACCGTCCTATCAGTCTAACTTCATTTCTCCTCAAAACAATGGAGAAAGTGTTAGACAACTATATTAGGAGCGTGCACTCAAGCGATCACCGCTGCACCCAAATCAACATGCTTACCAAGCAGGAAAGTCTACCACAACTGTCCTACATAGTCTTGTCCTAGGACTAGAAAAGGCAGTAGAGGATAAAGAGACTGCCCTATGCGCATTCCTAGACATCGAAGGAGCATTTGACAATACCTCCTTTGAAGCCATTGAGAATGCAGCTACCAAAAAAGGAATTGAACCTTCCTTGATAAAATGGAGCCGGAGAATCACAGCTAACCCGTGGGAAGACTCTATGGCAGTAGTGGCTGCCAAGGGATGTCCCCTCTACTATGGTCCCTGGTTGTAGCTGTGATCTCCTACAGAAGCTAACAAGCTCCGGCTATGACAATCAGGGATATGCGGATGACCTGGTCATTACAATTAGGGGCAAACATGATCAGATAATCTCTGATCTATTGCAAAATGCCCTAAACGTAGTTTGCAACTGGTGGCAAATAATGGGACTTCGAGCTAATCCTGGTACGACAACAGTTGTTCCCTTCACGCAAAAAAGGAAGCTTTGCCTACAAGCACCATCCCTTGAGGGAACAGTAGTGGAATTCTCAAAGGAAGTCAAATATCTAGGTATTACCCTGGATAACAGACGAACCTGGAACTCTCACTTAAAAAGAATACTGGATAAAGCTACAGTGGCAACATGGACATGCCGCAGGCTTTTTGGCAAAACTTGGGGTCTTAAACCAAAAATGACTCTGTGGTCATACACATCTATTATAAGACCCATGGTCACATACACCTCCTCGTTTGGTGGCCAAAAACAAAACAAAAGACAGCACAAGCTAGTTTGCAAAAACTACAACGGCTTGCATGTCTAGGAGTAACCAGTGCCATGCGTACCTGCCCAACTGCGGCCCAACAGGCTATGTTGAACCTGCTACCCTTACATTTGCATGTTATGGAGCAGGCCATACTTAGTGCAATTAGGCTACAAAGGGCAAACCGCCTAAGAACAAATAATCTGCTTGGCCACCTGAAAGTCCTCCAGGATTTCATAGAGGACCCGATGGCTAACCCAATTTCAGACGTTATGCCGAAACGCCTTAACTTTGAAACACCATTTAAGGTGATCGTGGGGAACCGTCAACAGTGGCACACTGGGGACCTACCCTTTGAAAAAGGATCTCTTAAAAGGTACACAGATGGATCCAAAATGGAAGGTAAAGCAGGCGTAGGCATATATGGGCCAAGGTGCCATCCCGCAAAGGCACTGGGGGCCTCACCAACCATTTTTCAAGCAGAAATACACGCCATAGAACTCTGCGCTCGCGAAATATTCAATAAAAATATGCGTGGAGCAAAAATATACATAATATCAGACAGCCAAGCAGCACTTAAAGCGTTAAACTCGTTTACCTTTGAGTCAAAGCTGCTTTGGGACTGTCTTACTGTCTTGCAGCAACTGGCCGAGACAAATAGGATGACACTGATCTGGGTACCAGGACATCAAGGCATTATGGGAAACGAGATTGCGGACCGCCTTGCAAAGGAAGGAGCCAAATCTCCGTTTATTGGCCCTGAGCCTATCTTTGGACACCCGAAAAGTCACCTGTCAGCTCAAATCAGGCTTTGGGAGGACAGAACTAAGAAGGAATACTGGAAAAATACCCCGGGGCTGAGAAATGCGAAGAAGTTTATAAAGTACTCGCAACAGAGAACAAAAGAATTCCTCAAACTCAGCAGGAAAGAACTAAGGCTCATAACGGGCCTACTGCGAAAAGTATATGTAAAAAACCAAAATTATTATATGGCAACACCAAGAAGAGGTTGCCCGATTTAGCCCATTTTTGAAATTTTATTTGCTATTAGTATGAAAACACAGTCTACCAACTTTCAGCTTTCTATGTCGACGTGCTCTCAGGTAGTGTCCAAATATATCGTGGAAAACGAAATTTTTGTATGGCAACCCCACGAAGGAGTTGCCCGATTTATCTAATTTTCGAACTTAATTTTACTTTTTTTTTAATGTCCGTGTACAAAATTTCAGCTTTCTAGGTGAACGCGTTCTCGAGTTATCGTGCGCACAGACAGGCAGACGGACGGACTGACGGACGGAAATGCAAAAATCAAAATAGCTTTTAATATTATGCGTGGGTGTCCAATTCATTTTGCTCTACCATCATTATTTCGAGGTGTTGCAAACGGAATGACAAACTTAGTATACCCCTATAGATTTCATCTAGGGTATAATAAAACAATTACTCTTACAGATGCAGTTCTCAGGTCAGCGTTCATTGAGATAGCACCTTAGAAAAATTATCACGGCTGTAAACCCATCTTATCGCTGCTTTCAGAATGCGCAAGGAACAAAACCTAGAAATACCTATTCTGTAACTGTGTAGCAATGATAAGGTTAAGATTACTCCACTTTAACCTCTGTATCTACCACTATCGTGGCCTCGTCTGCACCATAGGTCTGGGGACCTATATATATTTTCCATGAAATGAAAATCCTGGAAGCGCATGCCTGTACAAGAAATATTTCATTTCTATTGGAAAAACGTTGCTGAATTAGTCAATAGGTCTGGCTAGATCTATTTGTAAATATAGGGGTTAATATGCAATTTTCAAAAAAAATGGTCACTTAAGGTATGAAAAGGTTTCTGAATGATAGGCAGAATGATGGACCACATAACTATCGTTTACTGGTCCTATGAAAACAACTTTACTGAACATCTTTATGAATATGCCCACATATAATAGTGTTGAGAACAAGGCCAACTCACGACTCATGTCACCGGGAACTAATATCTTAAAAAACATGGGAAGAGTAGTTGATATATAGCTCCATATAATGCGAGATAATTTTGCGAGCTAGCAGCTTGTTGAGAATTTGCTAGACCAAAACTCATTGAGCGAATTCATTAATCTCGTTAAAGAGACTATTGCATTCTGTTGGAGGAGCTGGAGGGAATTGTGTAATACGCATCTGAGTAGCAGCGAAATATTTTCCCCACTCGCTATACAACCATAGTAACCAAATCACTCATAGAACTTTTAGTTCTGGTAATGCTGAAAATCTTATCTCATAATACTGGAATAGATTCACTATTACATTTTATTTCATATTATTTTAACAATATTCCTACAACCCTTAGATTTCTTACTGCCGTATTATAATTAGTTTTATACCTTTAAGTATTAATTTTTTTTTTCAATGGCTACAATATTAAGAAACTTCCAAATAACACTTCACTCACACATACGGATTTTTCGTGCGCATTTTGGAATATAAAGCAGGCAATAGTCAATGACAGAGTTTTGGGTATAAAAGCGAACTGTATTTATTGCAAGGCGTTCAGAAATACTTATCGCCGAAGTAAAGAGCATATTGTTACAGCAGAGAAACCAGCAAACGAATATTATGAGCAACCATTACCTTGTAAGATGTTATTTTCTTTATAGCCCACCAAAACACATCTATGAAAGATCACACTAATTGAAGAAACAAAAAAATTAACATGTTAACAAGTTATAGATTATATCAAAGTTATAGTTACGAAATGGTGATAAAGTAGCATAAAATATTAAAGAAATAGCATCTAAAAATAAACTTTTGTTGTTTTCCATACCTTCTTCATCGCCTAGTTTGAAAACAAGCTCCTTAGCCCGGCTGGGTATATCGAACTGCTCGAGGATGACTCCTTTGATATTCTGTGCCCACAGCCTCTTCTGGTCACGATTTTTGGCCGTCAACTTGATTTGATTCCGTGGCTCATCGTAGGGAATCACATTGAAACTTGTCGGTTCTCCAGGTAAGTGCTCACGAAGCATCAGGTTGTTTCTCTGTAAAAGGAGAATTTCTAATTAAAATGTAAATTGTAGAAAGCAAGAAAGCGTGATCTTACATAAATGTACGACTTAAATTGCAGCCTGTTGTCTTCTTTTGGTTTTGTAATGATAAGCATCGTTTGGAAGAGAAAAACCATTCGCGGTTTGTTATTCTCCATTAGGAGGCCTTCTTGACGTAATTCACCCAGGACAGTCAACTCTAGAAGAAATAAATTTTCATTGTATTTATATACATATACTATAAGTATGTACATATACTCGTATCCTACTTTATAATAGAATGGCTAATAAATATGCCATTACGAATTTGTTTACATATGGTCATTATTTGGATAAGTTAAAGCACGAACAGTAAACATAATCGTTTCTTCGACTTAAGTTTTTCTGGAATATTTAACGAATATATTACTAATTATAGGTAGGTATATGGCTAATAGGATAAGATCGTATGAGATTTAAGAAAAACTTTTCGTTTCTGATTTTTGTTTTATATCACCAAAAAGATAGAACAGCAACCGAATTGTATATACATATAAATTGTGCATGAAAACGAGAAAACTTTTTGGAAATCTTCGATCGGTGGTAAAACAAGTTGTTGAGCTTAAGCATTTATTTATTTATTTAAGCTTGGTCTGACGTTTCGACTCTTGTTGCGAGTCCTTTTCTAAGAGTCTGTGAAAATTTTTATATATAATACATCAAAATATTTTTCAGTTGTTACGAGATTATGTGGAAAAGAAAATGATCTCGTAACTACTGAAAAATAGTTCGAAAATTCTATAAAAAAATCTTTAAAATATCCGGTTATTATACAGAAGGTCTAGACCTAGAGGGTGGTGGTCAATATATTGATGGCAGTAGGGCAAATACCAGGAATATAGTAGGGGTATAACGGGTCAATGGCTCTAAGAGTACATGCGAGAAAGCTGGGTATAGCGGCGAACGATTTCTGCAAAGGCTGCAACGACTCGAAGCAAATCAAATCCGTCCAACACTTTACGAGTTTCTCGCTCTGATGCATAAAAGAGGCTATTGGGTAGATACTTCGTTTCAAGTCTGGGGGAACTGCAAAGTGAAAAGTTAAGAGGTAACCTTAGATTACTTAGGGAAGCAGGATAGAACTAGGGTGGTTTTAAAGGCTATCCCATGAGGTCAAGGGACACAATGGAATTACTGGGATTCTAAGTGATGCAGGCTAGTTTTCTAGCGTCACCCCTCTTACAGTCTTACCTAACCTAGCCTAACTCAAGCCAAGTGGTATAATTTTGTGACTGATAAAGTTAACAGAATGTCAATTATAGATAATACGCACTGCCCAACGAACCGAGGCAATTAAATATCTGCCATTATAAACACTGGCCAAAAAATTGTGCATTCTTTACAGTGCCCGGTCATTCTAGGAAACGCCCACGTTAAACACATTTACTGTAATCTTAATATATAAAAATCACGTGGCACTGTGTTCGTACATGCCAATCTCCGAAACCGCCCAGCCGATTTCAATGAAATTTTGTGAATGTGCTGGTTATAGCTTGAAAGAAAGAATAATTTTGGACACGGTAGATAGTGCTATTGTTGAAACCTAAAAAACTGCATGAGAATGCGGCGACGTGGAAAGGTGAAATTGTATAC
Source organism: Dioctria linearis (assembly GCA_963930735.1). Lineage (NCBI taxonomy): Eukaryota > Metazoa > Arthropoda > Insecta > Diptera > Asilidae > Dioctria > Dioctria linearis. Next base: position 224,911,918 of record OZ005740.1, on the reverse strand, counting down.
ACGGCATTTACATAAAAATTGCAAATACAAGTTCAACAATGGAATAAATCGGGCTACACCTTCGCAGGGTTGCCATACAAATATTTCGTTTTTCTCTACATATTTGTGCACTGCCTGAGAACGCGTCGACGTGGAGAACTAAAATTTGGTACATGGTGTTTTCATACCAATAGTAAATCAAATTACAAAAATGGTCTAAATCGGGACACCCCTTCTTGATGTTGCCATACAAAACTTTAGGTTTTCACTATATATTTGGACACTTCCTCACGCGTCGGCGTAGATAGTTGAAATTTTGTACACGGGCCTTTTTCAAAAAAATGTAAATTAAGTTTAAAAATGGGACCAATCGGGCAACTCGTTCGTAGGGTTGCCATATAAAGAGTTTGGTACCTGGTGTTTTAATACCAATGGTAAATAAAATTTCAAAAATGAACTAAATCGAGTTACCCCTTCTTGGTGTTGCCATACCAAACTTTTTTTTTTTACTATATACGTACTTGGTAGCTGCCTGAGAAGGCGTCGAGGTCGAGAGCTACACTCTAGCACACATATGAATCTATTCGTACACTCATACACGAACAAACATATGCACACACACATCCAGACACAGAGTGAAACCCTAGAGTACCAAATCGCGCGATCGAGTCAGATAATAGATAATAGATATTATGCATCTCTAACTACCACCCATTATAGCCGGGCAATGCCGACGGGCTCCCCCTAGTATATTATATAAATTCAGGTTAACACATCAAAATGATCTGAAATAGTATAGGTATCGGTATGTTGAGGGAGAAGTGATTTATCTTAGTGTATATGCCACGAACAAGAAGGTCATAATCATATCATATTATGACCCTCTTGTTCGTGGCAGATACACTAAGTTAAATCATTTCTCCCACAACTTACACGTATCTATTATTATGTGCAATAGAAAAGGACAAGCGACATCTATTGGAAACGGATACTTCGCGTGAAGTACGGGCGTAAACAATTTTAGGTTCGGAGAATCGATGTTTCTGGAATGGAATTTTTGGGAAACTTCTGGACGATTTGTAGAGTATAAATACAGCACTTCTCACCACCAGGAATGACTTGGGAATCATTGAGTCCTAACCACTCCCAAAAATCCACATTATATCCGCTCATATCTCCTTCCCTCGCCCTCCTACTAACAACTAACTCCCAAAGGAGAACGACATGAGGTACGACTGATAAGGCGCGTCAGCTGTAAATCAAAAGAAGACAATAAAACTGAAAGTTAGAAAGTCACGAAGGACACATGTCAACAAGTGGACAAAAGATGATATCAAACCGAACTGACGGCAAAATATGAGCCCCAACGAACAAATGAGGACAAATAAAGATAACATCAAGGGAAACTACGACAACGCAAATAAGAAGTCGGTGCAAAACACACTTGACTTGATTTGCCCGGAGTGATAATTTGAAGTACAATACTAGCGATAAATAAAGTAGAGGTGATTGATAATTGTTTGTGAATGTTATAAAAGTAAACAGTAGATTGTAATTTGTGAGTTATATCTGATATATTATGTTTTAACGAACTAAGGCCACGCTCACAACACTATACTATTTCAGATCATAAAGGTATAGATTTTTATACATAGACGTAGTTTAATGTGCGCTCACATAATATCACCACTGAACTGTGGAAACTTCTCTGTCGAATGGACAATTAGGGTAGTTCCATGGAAAAATACACGGATCCAAAATAGCGTTTATAAACTCACATTTGGGTGTTTTCAGAATGTGCTCACCTAGAAAGCTGACATTTTTCAAATCCAAGTTCGAGAATGAACGGAAGCGAGCAAATCTTTGAGATAGCGCCTATAGAGCTGCAATTTTGTACACGGTGTGTAAATGAAAATGTGTGTATAAAAATTTGTAGGTAAATTAGTAGATAGATTTCGATTATATGCGCATACTGTACTACTTCAGAATGGAATTGGTTATGAAAGTTTTGTCATCCAACGAACTATATCAAAAGAAATGCGATTAATTACTACTTTAACGAAAGAGTATCGCCAAATTGGTGTTAAACTAAAAATGGCGTAATGCACACCTTGCACTTGTTTCATTTTTGGTTAAGGCTCATTGGTTATTCTGAGTCCTGGTATTTCTGAATCCAAGAATTTGAGAAAGTTTGGTTAAAGTAAGGAAACTTTCGGAACGGGATTCGACACCTTCAATAGACAAAATAAATTTGGGGCTAGACTAGATTCAATCCCTAGGTAAAGCTGGTATAGAAAAATTTTCGTGTGTTATTCTTTTCGTTAACTTGTTTTTGATTGCGTTGTACGTTGTGCGTTTTTTTCCTGTATGGTGAGTCTATCGCGTGCTGGGATTATAGGCATTACACAAAATAGCGGATAGGAGGAAGTATGCAAGACAAGAAAATAAGAAGGAATTATTATTTTACGTTGTTATATTCTACCTAGATAAAGTTACCCATTGTATCTTAAATTTACATATTTTTTTTAATTTTTTTTCTGTATTTAATTTGAAAAAAGCTTAGTAAAATTCGAACGAGTCACAGACAGAGTTTGAGCTTTCATAAGTTTTTAATTAATTTTTTTTTAATTTTGTTTTTATTTAAAAAAAAAAGTATACTGAGACTCGTACGCGTTACAGAGTCTGGGCTTTTATTAATTGTATTTTTTTTTAAATATGTAATATATGTTATTTATTTATTATATGTAGATACATACTACATTATTAATAATGATCGAAAGATTTTGGTAAATTAAGTAGCTTTTTAACCATACGACAATATTACAGTTTTAAACTAAATTCCCTTATGTAAGGTAAGGTACAGTTCCGTCTATAGTAAAACAGCATTTGTGGGTAATTAAGTATTAAAGAAAACCCTTGAGCCAGATATTTTTCTTGAAACGGCCTAATAACCCTGTCATTAAACTGGCGACAGAGAAACAGGATCTGCTGCCTGAGTCGCAGCTATTCTTCGCATCCCTTCGGTAGGAATCAGGTCTTAATGTATATGCACAAGTTTGATGTAAGTATGATTAAATGTGAAAATAGCTGCAGTCAGTGTCCGTCTGACCCAAGCCACGGCAATTGGCAGCGGGTGGTGAGTCCACCAACAATATGGGGATATCCAAGCACATCTTGGAAAGATTGGCGAGAGTCTGAGCCCCAATCATATTTTAGTTCATGTTCGTCTGGTTATCAGTATTTGGTGTGATTGTGAACGTGACTGCAGTAGTTAGGATCCCATTGAGTCGTTGTACTCACAAATACTTTTCTTTCTCTTGAGATTTAAATAAAATATTTTCATACTGTATAGCACAAAATTAGTAATAAAACTATTCTATAATTTTTGATTGGTATTATATTTCATTTAACAGTTAAAAGTTAAGTTTCTAGATCATTTTCTTCTTGAGAAAAAAGTAGAAATTTAACAATGACGGTTACCTGTATTATCACCCAATTTTCAATATTAAACAGTTGCGGTGCAGGCTATAACGAAAACGTTCCACTGATTGACTGTTCACTGTTAAACGTTTAAAAAAACAAGAGTTCTCCTTTTTGTTTTAATTGTGTTTTATTCGAAGGTCGAAGTTAGAATTAAAAGCCTAGAGATGAGGAAAAGCAAAAAGAAGTGCAATCTACATTTTTTTAATATAGCTTTATATATCAGATGTCTGGATGTCCTTATGGATGACTATTCAAAGAGCAATCGAGTAACTCAAAAAACTTCAAAAAGTATTCAAAATGAACTTTTGGATTGTGTATACACTCTATTAATAAATTAAAAAGGAAATCGAAGCAACGAATTTCGTTTAATTTCAAACAGATGAATCAACCGATGTTTCATGTAATTCCCAAATGTATAGAATGACAACCTTGGTATACCCTTTAAATTTTATCTAGGGTATAATAAAGTGGCCGCCCAATGATTTCTTTCATTCCTCGATCGAGTCAGAGAATGGTTATGTAATACTGAACGATACTGAAAGATTTTGAGCCAACACACTAATCTGCCAGAAATGAGATTGAGCTGCTGTAATCAGCTGACGAAAACTCAGTTTGTTCATTGCTATGCTCACTAGCATAATTTAGTTTTTAGCATAGTATTCTACTAACAAAGAAGTTATTTTCTTTTGTAAGTAGACCAAAATTCGCATGGCTTTAGATCCATTATTTGTTATTCATTGCGTATTATAATGTAAATGTCCTTTTAGGAAACCGACTACTAAAAATGGGTTAACTGTGGAAGATCCCATTATTTTTGTTACAAGTATGTTAGATCCACCAAAGCTCATTTTCACGAGCCGCCTACGCTAAAATGACCGGGAGCTTGAATAACTGGAGTACGAGACAAGTATCAACGTATTAAAAGTATTATTACTTAACCAGCCGGTCTAGGAGTACGCCATTCTTCATCAAAGGCCGGATATATTTTGTATGTTCGCAGAAAGAAAAAGTGAACTATGAGTTCTGAATGAATACTTCAAATGATTGATTACTGTATTTATTTTGTTTCATTTACCAAGAGTGTCAATGAGAGACTCATACTCATTCATTACCAGAATAGACGAATTGAAATTTATAGTATGCACTTATTATTAATTTTATAGAAAAGTAACAATGAAAGGAAAATTAAATTTTTAAAATTTTATGTGACTTCTGTACTAGTAAAGAGAGAGATTAATTGCGTTGCTATACAGAGCAGGATTGTATATGCTTTCAAAGATTGATAAAAAGGATAGGAAGTTGAGTAATCTAAGCCTGACCATAGGGTAAAGAAATCTGTAGAGACCGAAAAGGTATGAAGGAAATTATCATAGATTTTGTCTACAAGAGCCGAATCTAACAGCGCCGCGTTTTTGAAACTATACTCAAGCAAATGTATTCGCTTAATGATTACCGCCATCTGGATGCCCATGTCTATATTGGTTCCCTATGCCCTTGCGTGTATTCTGATATGGAACTCTGAAAGTTTTTTAGTTTATAGAGAAATGGAAATACTTCATACGAAGCTTGATCGTGTGCATACAAATTTATTTAAATCTGTCTTTCTAATGAAAATATTTGTGCCTTGCTTCTTTTTTTTGTGATGAATGGAGAGCTACTGTACTGCATCGACTTGCATCGGAGAACTACAACAGCAAGCAATACTAAAAATCTTTGCTGCGATTTTTCATTTCTGAGTGTAGAGAATGGTATATTTCATATTTTTTATTGCTATCGGTAAGACTTTATTGAATTGCTAGTAATGATGGATAAATTTGTTTTCTCGCATATTTTCATTTGATCCTGCGATAAACTGCTTTTAGGAAGATCTAACAAACGGTTAGATTTCCAAATCTTGCAAGAGAATCCTATATGCAATCCTATATCCATGCATTTTGTCGGGAAAATGGTTAGAATTTCATGCAAATTTTTTCAATTTTTTTCAGGGACCGTTAAAGATTATTTTCTGATTTTTTTTCTTCTAATAATCAAAACCGAAAAGTAAAAACTGATTGTTAATTAAAAAATCAAAAACTGATTTTTATTTTAAAAATCGAAAATCAAAAGCATGAAATGATTTTCATTTCATATAATTGTTTGTCGGGTAAAAAATACTTGGCGGCTGATATTAAATATGTGTCGAAATATGCCGAAGATTGTACAACACATGGCAGTGGGCGGAAATTACGTTCGAGCTTTCATCTAAGATATCATAAGAATTGGTATAAATTTTTTGCTGATTTTCAAAATAAAAATCATTTTATGATCTTAATTTTTGATTTTTAAAATAAAAATCATTTTCAGATTTTTAGTTTTGATTTTTATTTTTTATTTTATTTATTTAATTATTATTTCTGATTTTTAAAATATAAATCCAAAATGAAAGTTACAATTTATGAAAATTCGGTAATAAGAATCATAATACTACATTCCAATCAATACTCCCATAACTTTTACTGTATGATTTCTTGGTTAGAAAAAAATGAAAGTAATTGTTACTTGACGTCCTATAATTGTTGATAAAATGGGGATAGAGAGTTGGAGCAACAAAAAAGTTACAGGAGGTTAATGGAGAAAGTATCTAAAGTCACTAAAAGTTTTTACTTCTACTGCCCAAACGAAGCATCAAACCGCAATTTTCGCTGTTATTGCAAATGTATTCTCAAGTGATAGTGGTGTTTTATACGGGCTGTGAAAGGATACATATTCAACAATAAAAATGTCGAATAAGCTGTGAAATTTTTCAAAACTGTTTTTTCATTATGTAATTTTTTCAACTTATTTAAAGTACGGATGGCTGATGCTATACTGCAACTTAATATTTGCATAGCGGGTATTATGTCAAATTTTTAAAAGTTATTTGATTCTACTCTTCTCTGTATTCTTTGTTGCATTCTAAGCACATTTTCCTAATTTTGTTTGCATCAGCATCATACAATGTTTTAAAAATATGCTATGAAGCAATACCATCAGAAGTGTCCAGATCAAATTTAATTATTGTATTTCGCACAGATTTTACTAAATGAATAGAATCATAAAATGAAGGAATGTTAGATGATCCTTAGTAACTCCAAGCTTCTGTCTGTCACAGAAGTTTTTATCGAAAATGACGTAACGTAAGAATTCAAAATTTGACAGCATGTTATGTCTTCATGACCGGCACATATTCCAACAGTCAAAGATTATGAAAAACTATTTTTTTAATTTTAATGGGGTGGGTTGGACTCCCTAAAATTTGTTTTTGTATCATGTGGGGTATCGGTTACTTTCAAGGATTCCAAATTATTTTTAGTAAGTTGGTTATAAGGATAAAACCCAAAATTTTCGAAAAAATACCTTCTCCCCTGATCTTCTAGGCTACTAAAGCTAAAATTTTGATATTATCATGGTTAGGTAAGTGAATTATTTCTAACCGGGAAACTGTTCTATTTTTCGTCTGGCTATTAGTTGCTAAAAAATAATGTTTTTTGAGTTATCTTTTAAGACAACTCTTAACACCAAACTCTTGTAAAATTACTCTTGCATGTTTGAATGTTATTCAGTTATCACAGGCAAATTTGGATTAGATTTAAATATACTTGAATTCGGTCTATTGACTGTTCGTTGATAAATTTCTGGTACGGAAACCTGATTGTCAGAGCCGAACTCGTCGTTAACCGATTTTTTTATATAGTACTGGATGTCAGATTGAATATGAAAATTATCGAAACGAGAACATCATTTGTATATGAATCATTAAAACTTTCAAATGTCGGGCATATTTGTTGTAATAAATCAGTGTTTAGCGTATCTAGATACAGTAAATTAAGCATTAAACTTCACATGTATAATTTTGAGGACTTATAACAAAATGAATGGACCAGCATGGCCTCTTTTCTCAGTCATAGGGATGTTTTATGCTGTTTTCTTAGTAACATCCTGAGAAAAGTTGTTGGTTTACTTGAAACAGGATTTAATCTTTTAACATGCGTTATTATATTAGTCTTTAAATCTCTTAGTCTATAATTAATCTTTCTCATGTACATCTGTACATATTTGTTTTTTTTTAAAATCATTCAGGCTTCCTTCATACGGAAATAACGAAGCATAAGCTGAACAAGATAACCGACTGATACCAAAATTACTTTTATTTAAATGCTTTTGGCCAATAAAATGTTGCCCTCCCTCCAAAGAGAGCCTTGTAATTTTACACCATTCACAGAATCTTTTCGAACCATATAAAGGCCACCAAATAAATTTCATTCGCAGATCGCATTTTGACGATAACTCACAATGCATTAAAGTACATTTATAATGATATTTTTCTTTCTCCATTACAAAATTAATACATTATGTATGTATCACATGTACATATGCAAGGGTGTTCAGTAAGTAGTGCAGTAGGTTTGTTAGTTCAGATCGAGGCAAGTAAAAATGTATATAAAGAAAATTGTGGTTTGATGCTTCGTTTGGGCAGTAGAGGGGAGGTTTTGTGACCTTAGATACTTTCTCCATTAACCTCGCGTAGCTTTTGTTACGCATTCTGTGAAGATAGCTATCATATCTATCAATAATTCAAGTGTCCATCTCCTTTTGTCAGCAGTTATAGGACGTCAAAGTAGAAACATTTAAAACATTTGCAATTTTTTTTTAAATTCTAACCCTTTTCCCGGCCAAAATAAATGCATGGTCGCTATAGATTTCTCTTGCAGGATTTGGAAATCTCAGAATGCTACCCTTCATTCTATCCTGCAAGTATAGCCACCAACATCTAACGGTTTTTAGATCTTCCTAAAAACAGTTAATCGCAGGATCAAATGAAAATATGCGAGAAAACAAATTTATCCATCATTACTAGCAAATCAAAAAAGTCTTAGCGATAGCAAAAAAAGAAATGAAATCTACTATTCTCTATACTCAGAAGTGAAAAATCTGCCATACATATTCGGTCTCTACAGATATCTTTACTCTACGGCCTGACCTAATTTAAAAGAGTTCTACTGCTTACCGAGCTATTGTGGATATTTCTTTGCAGGCATTTGAATTGCGTAGTGGTCTTTTGTTCAACAACGTATGTAGAGGATGTATGACCGAACAGTTGGTAGGCCAATGATGGAGGAACTCACTAGAAAGTTACATTTTTTGTGAAGTGAGAGGAAACGTTAACAGATAGATAGGAGCACACAGTTCATCAATTTATGTGATTGGTACCATATGTAGTCTGCCAGCAGACAAATACATAAATGTTTCACCCAATAGCTGGCCATACACGAGCGGAATTTTGTACGGATTTGATCCGCGGACCACATCCTCTGGATCTGGTCCGCGGAACTCAGTTCCGCGGATTAGGTCCTCTGTCGCCCCTTAACGTAGCGGATCTGTTGAGGGGACCCCGTCCGCCGTTATATCTGCTTTTCAATATATCAGGTTCGTGGTAAAATTGACTGCATGGTTTTGTTTGGTTTTTGACGGATCTGAACCGCGGACTTGGTCTTTCTAGCTTGTTTGAAAGATCTGAGGCATTTCACGCCGGATCAGCCATATAAAATGGTACCGCAGAGTTGTTTTAAATTATGATGCAGTTATAAAAAAGAAGGAGAGATCGAAATGGGTTGATAAGTGATTAAATGAATAAAATTCTTATGAATATATGAAATTAATAAAAGGACTCCGGACAAATGAATCAGACGATTTCAAAAATTGTTAGGTAAATAAAATCTATTAAAAAAATTAGGTGAAATTTAACAGCATTTTTATAAAACACTTCTAAGGCTTACTTAGGCAATATTTGAGTAAAACGACACTATAATATAACAATGCATACCTTTCGAAGAACGTGTATTTGCCACTCTGAGATTTCTCGCAATTGGCAGATCATATGAAGATTTAAAATTTTCGACTGGAATTGCTGCTTAAACTTTAGGATAAATAATTCCAGAAACGTGTGAAATAATATTCAAAGTCTTAAAGGCAAAGCATATGAAGGTGTGTAACTTTACTTACTTTATTATTATAATTTTTTGAAAATAAAATACAGTCCATTAGAAAGATATAAAAAATAATTAAACTGCACAGTAAGTAATAGCAACATTATTGGAATATAGTTTTCATTACTCTTTTGTGTTTAATGAAAAGACCGCAGAACTCTTACTACAACAACAGCGCTGTTAATTGCCGTTGGCGGAGTTGAGTCAACGGAACCGTTCCACGGAGGAACTGCTCCGCGGAATTGATTCAGTTGTTTTGCTCACTAACATACATGTTGTGTCTAATTCTGTCGAAAACGTTGGCTGTACTGAGGATCGTGTTTGAGCGGTCGAAAATTTAGGAAAGAAAATAGATGTCAATTTTATCGTTTAATCCAATTCTTTACTTAAAATACCTTACAAACTATTACTTAGTTACTTAATTCAATTCTATTAGTTCAACCCGCTTGACTACTAGTAAGCTCAATTCAACCGCACACGACCAGTGTTCCTATTAGACTAGCTTGATAGTTCTTTACGTGCGGTGCGTGCTCTCACGAGAGGTTGCATTGGGATGTTGGAAATGAATCGGGAAGTCGATGTATTGGAAGCATATTATTTAGTGGTGCCCTACATACGGAATTGGTCCACGGAGCAGGGCGTCGGTGGATCAGATCCGTTGAAAATTCCTCTCGTGTATGGCCAGCTAATGAGGTGGTATCAAAATAGGCCATTGTAAGACTTAAGTGTGGATGGGAATTGTATGATTAAACCTAAACTAACCTAAGTTTCATTTTCAAAATTATTTCATTAAAAACATGATAAATACCCATCCAGTCGCATTTTAAAATTTATTATTCGTTATTATTACACCTACCGCAACCACAGGTATCCCCACCAGTTACCACAAGTTACACCTAAACTCCACCTTAATTGTTGATGTAATAATTGTCAGATAGTTTTTTTTTAGATTCAATTTTTCTATTAAATAAAGTAACTTAAACTTTATCAGTTACCTTTGCATATATCTTCTTACACCGGATTACAAAATTTAACAATATATTTAAGCATACATACATTTTGCCATTATAGTTGAGACATACTCAGAAACAAGGCATCGTCGTTGGTCCCTTTACGTAAGTAGGTATTAAGTAGCATGGGAGCAAGGTTAAGAGTAAATTAATAATTAGTTAACCAATTTCTCATTTAAGATGTTAACTACACACATATGGCATTAAATGAGCTGACCGAAAAGCCTATCTTGTAGCTTGTCAGGATACCAAGCCAAAGGTATTTTCTGTGGTTCCCTGGAATCTTTCCCATTTAGAATACTTCTGTAATATTCGAGGGTAATGTGTGGTATAAAACTCTTTTGTAAAGTAACAATGTTTTTTTTCGTATAATAATTAATTGTAATTATTGTTTCACTGTACTGTGCATCCATGGTATTCCCTATCTTACAAATTAATAAATTAACTTTAAAGAAAACAGTATTGAAATATATTTAAGATGTAATTGCGGAGAACTTTCACTTTTTCAAAATGTTAAATTATTCAATAATAAATATTTTAAATCAAATAACAATAATTTAAAAACTCTTACCGGGTCCTAACCATCCGTCTAGAATTCCAGAAAGCTCCTTTACTCGACTCTGTTGTTCCAACTTTTTTTTTACTTGATCAATATTCCTAGCCACTTCTCTCATAATCTCGTGGGCTTGAACGACGTCTTCAATATCACAGTGCTTACATAGGTTCTGGGAAAATAGAAAGAGTTGATGAAGGAAAATGTTAGCTACTGCCTGCAAGTAAGCTAGACATTACTTACATCTAACAGAAGATGGTATTTTAAAATTCGCTGCACCGGCTTCAAAAGGTAGGATCCCAGTGGCAGAGTATGTTGCAACATTTTTTGCGTGGATGTCAGCAGTGCATTCGTATGTGATGCCTGTAGCAATGATGTCAACAGAGATATCGCTTCAGGATACCTTGTGCTGAAAGTAAAATTGAATAACTGATGAGTAAGAAAGAAGTCATGAAGACCTACATTCCGTGGGCAGACAATTGATTACGTTACCGCGAAACAATGGAATCGCAGTTTCTTGGGGCGAGTACATCTGGCAGGTAATTTCATGTTTACGCGTATTAATGATGGATCGAAGACGTTGACTGCATCCCAAATAAGCTGAAGTGAGTTGTTAGATTGATTCAGATTATGTCACTAACTAATAGATACGACTTATTGTTATTCTAGGCTTTCTGTGCAAAATGCATTCTTATACACAGGTCACAGTGAGAAGTAATAATTTTTTCTAGAAATACTATATTATGATTTTTCAACAAAAGTGTATGTAAGTGATTTCACCATTAATGTACTCCCGGAAATATTTGAATGACTTTGAAATGCGAATTGTAACCGTAAAACGAAAAACAAATATACTCAGTTATGTAATCCAATTCGAACATGGTGATGCGTTCAATTTTTTAGTTTAAAATTTCCCCTTACAGATCATGCTATCTCTACTTATAGCCCCTTTTCGGGATCATATCTTGATATGGTGAAGATGCTAAGTAGAGTTAATGATCATTAAAAAAGTGATATTATCCAGTTTTCTAGCTATAATCATTATCATAAAGGCAGATAGTATATATGTATATGTAAGTATGCATAAACAAGGACAAAACCTAGAAGTAGTCTAAGATCAACTCTTACGATATTCTCCTTTGATAAATAAAGTGTTTTTTCGCATCTATTTCTAGAACGGTTCGTCGGACAGTAAAATGATTATAACCAATTTCATAGGATTTTATATTCTGACGAACTTTTCAGTACAATAAAAACGTCTAGTACTGATCGTTTTCACGGTATACATCAAAAATCCAATTTTTGCATGGTAACACGAAGACACAGTTGTCAGATTTAGTCCATTTTTGAAATTGTATTTAATATTTTTATGAAACCGCCGTGTAAAACATGTCAGTTTTTTTTATATACAAACGCTCCCATAGGCAGTGTCCAAATGTATGTATAGTTAAAAATTAAATTTTCGTATGGAAACCCTACGAAGGAGTTACCCTGATTCGTCCCATCTTCGAACTTAAATCTACAATTTTTTTGAAATGGCTGGGCGCAAGTAAACACGTTTCCGATTTATCGTGAAGAAAGACGGACATACAAGAATCAAAATAAATTTTAATATTATACGTGAGCGTCTAATTCATTTTACTCTACCAGCATTATTTTTATGTTTTACAAACGGAATCACAAACAGTGTACATTACAGCAGATACCTCGAATTTTGGATGTAGTTATTAAATTACAATTTCCGCTGGAATTTCAAAAATGGACTAAACCACCAATGCGATTCCGATGATATGCCTATAGTGTACAAAAGAATACTTCGTAATATAAGAACCTATAAAATGGGCCATCAAACTTTTTTCGACTAATTGGGTCAAAAGAAATGCGAATAACTACTACTTTAGCGATAGGCGTATCACCAATATTGGTGTTAAACCAATAATGGCTGCACTATGCCACGTCCTTATTTTATTTTTGGTTAAGGCTGGTTGATCATTGTGACTAATGGGATTTTTGATTCTAGACAAGAATTTAGGAAAACTTAAATGGAGTAAGGAACTTTCGCAACAGTTGCAAATCCAAATTTGCAGCTTAAGACAGTGCAACAGAAAAAAAGGGCGATGCAGACCGCCATTCTGGATTGCTTAATAAAAGGATACATAAACCTAATGTCAATGGAGTCACATAAAACCGCGACTCATACTTGTATATGACGACGTTTCTACCGCGCAGTGGCTAAAATTGACTATGTCATCAATAGTGGTATACCTCCCGATTCGCGACGCAATTAATCTTATCAATACACCATGCCTAGGAGGAAAGAAACAATGTCTAACGGGTAATCGCTCAAATAAATCTGAGGAAGGTGATGGAAAATAAAAGTTTTACGTATTCAATACTCTGATTTGTGTTCTAGGCAAACACAACAGTGACATCGGATATACCAGCGACCTCCCAAGCAAGGACCAACTGAATTTAGTAGAAGAAAGGCTGGCTTAGAATGTTGTCAGAGTACATGCGAGAAGCTGAGCGGAGCTCAAAGCAGAGCTTGTTCATGCGACAAGCAATGCGAGAAGATGTCCGAGTGAATGCGAGACGCGCTAATGATTTTACATGCACTTTTTGGTTTAAAAATTAGTTTTCACTATATTTAGTTGTGACATTCGGAAAATAAAGTTATCGATTCGTCCGACGAGGAATATTTTCGTTCGTAAAATGTTTCAAAATTATTTTTTTAACAAAAACAAACCGCATTTTCTGCGCATAAATTGAGTATTAAAAGAAGGGAACATGTGGAATTTCATCACCTACACGGTAAATTAAGTATTTTTGCGTGTATGGCCATTTCTATACTAACTTCAAGAAAAAACCATCTTCGCTCATGCGAGAAAACACTGCACAGCCAGCTTTCTCGCTTTGCGCTTTGAAATCAGCTTTGCTTTCAGCTCCGCTTTGCCTCTACTCTGACATGATCGCGCGACTTTGTATGAAAATGTATGTGCATAGCTTTCTCGCGTGAGCTTTCGCACTGGCCAGCTTTCAGGTCGGCTCCGCTTCTCGCGCGCACCCTGACAGCAGCCTTAGAATGTTGTCAGAGTGCATGCGAGAAGCTGAGCGGAGCTCAAAGCAGAGCTTGTTCATGCGACAAGCAATTCGACAAGATGTCTGAGTGAATGCGAGACGCGCTTATGATTTTACCTCTGGTACTTTTTGGTTTCAGAATTAGTTTTCACTACAATTATGGAGTCGTCCGACGAGGAATATTTTCGTTCGCAAATATTTGCAAGTATTTTCGCAAAAAAAACTCATTTTCTGCTCATCCATTAAATATTAAAAGAAAGGAATATGGAGAATTTCATCACCTATACGGTGAATTAAGTATTTCCTCGTGTATGACCATTTCCATAATACATTTCAAGAAAAAACCATCTTTGCTTATGCGAGAAAACACTGCACTGCCAGCTTTCTCGCTTTGCACCTTGACATCAGCTTTGCTTCTACTTTGATACGATCGCGTGATTTTGTATGAAAATGTATGTGCATACTTTCTCGCGCGAGCTCTCGCACTTGCCAGCTTCCAGCTCTACTCCGCTTCTCGCGCGCACTCTGTCAGCAGCCTTAGCCAACATTAGAAGAAGAAGAAGAACAACAACAAACCCCATCTTAAAACCTCCATTAATTTTCATCTTCTACAACAGAAAAACATGTATTTGCTAATAAATTTCATGCGTGTGATTCATAATTTTGCTATTTTAGTTATTTATATTGTATACCTATATTGTATATTTCGTCGAAAGTCTCTTAATTTTTTACTTTCTAGCCCCTCATATGTGGCGCGATAATAGTCGTAATTTTTGTCCAAAAAAATTACATTGCAGCGATCAACATGCTCTACAAGTTTGATAATGGACATTTTTTCTATATGTATCCCGACAAAGAAGAAAACAGCTAAAAACAAGTTATAGTCTCTTATTTTTTTTACTTTCTCGACCGATATCTCAACAACGATCAATGCTAGGTGAAAAATTCATATGAACTAAATTGTACAGCGTAAAAAAAGCAACAAAAGAGTATATAATCGCAGTTTTCGTATAATGGCGGAGAGCCGAGTTAACAAAAAACAAACAAAAAATCAAGATGGCAGAGAAAGCTCATTGGAAGTCTTGGACGACACCCGAGACAATATCTAAAAATCAGCAGTCTCGGATCACTTTCATTTATATAACATTTTTTCCGCCGTAATGACTGGACTGTATTTGCTTGGACCACTGGATCCTGTCGTCACCACAAAAAGCTTTTGAAAATTAAAATGAATAAATTATTCATCCAACTAACGGGATTTATCTGGTTTTTAGACTACTGAATAAAATTACCTCAGCCTTCATTCTCGTGTTAAAGTAAACGTGTAGCAATAAATTTTATTTAAGCTATAGGGTCTCAATTTCAATGTTATGAAAGTAATTATTACATGAAAAATATTAACAAATTTGGAAAACCGCTCTGGTAGCATTTACAAATATGTTTGGAAAACCTATGTACGAAAAATAATAAAAATTGTTGTGTACATGAAAATTTTTTTAGGGGTGGGTAGAAAAACATTTTTGATATTTTTGATTTAAAAAAAACGGCAGCTTTTTTCAAAAATCTAACACTGCCTGCATTTGAACTAAAGAGTTGCTAATATTTTGCCGAGGATTTTAAATTAATAACCATAAAAATTGTTGAAAATAAAAAGGGTATACAAAATGCTTGCAAATTTATTTAGCTTTAAATTGCTTATCAAAGTTTCTTTATTTGGTTTTTGACACATTGTTTTAGGTGACCAGGCCCTGAGGCCATACAAGATTCCTCACCAACGGTGGCTGCCAGGACAATATCTTCCGTGCAGATATGATGCAAGGAAATTCCGCAATACCCGTCGTACATCACGGACGGTGACTGCAGGAATAATTACCTTCCCCACCAAACCTGTATCAAAGAGTTTCAGCACAGATAAGTAATACCCAGATATTGAAGGAGATAGGCTAGTCAGTTCATACCCCGTATGTAATGACATCTTCAAGGATTTTTGTACATTATTTTTGGTTGTTTTTGCTAAAGCATTTGAAAAATCTTAACAAAACTTCTACAGTTTTCACAATTTTTTCTTACTTTTCAAAGGTATGCTGAACCCAAATAGTTCGGCTAGCCTATAGGCTCGTTAATCTACACCCAATATATTCAAAAGCACACCCTGTACGGTGTATTTTAAAACGGAATTGTATACAAAATTTCTTATCCTCTCCAACAACTGCTCAAACACCCCCGTACCCCTCCACACTTTTTTTTAATTTTTCCGTTTCGTTTTAAATACCCCCACTAACATACACTTTTTTTACAAAATTTCGTAGCCTCTTTAAATCATTTGGAAAAATATTGACCTATTAGTCTGGGACACCCTGTATACATCATGGCTGGCTCATGAGAAGCAGATTTTTAATATTGGTTTCTAAATCTGGGTATTACATATCTGTAGTTTTAGCAAGACTCGTCGTACAACACCATAACGACAACAATCGGGCCATTCTACACGAGTATTCCTGATGCAGTATGCAAACAAGTTCTCTGGAGAAGAGGTGAGAAGAAGCAAAGAAATATCCCTCCAAAGTGTAGAAATATCTATTTTCTTCTCTGCATACTGCATCAAGGATACTCGTGTGGGATGGTCCACACCTCTTCATCAGAAAACCTGTTTGCATACTGCATCAAGAATACTCGTATGGGATTGCCCATTAAGAAATTTTCAAAGCGTTTTATTGTGCTCAGTCCTGAGCTCTTTACAGTCGATTTGACTACACAGAAATTCCAACCGAGGGGCTATTCACATATCTGCGATATTAGGTGACTATCATAATAAGGTCCATAGTCAATGAATCCTTAAGCATATAGTGGCTGGGTATTAACGGGGGTATCTGCAGACAATACATAGAAACGGTTCATTTCAAACGTTATTAATTATATCAAAAATTACGCTTACATGTATTTGTATATTTGGCTTAATCAAGCGCAATCACATACAAGACCAATTCTTACGATACCCTAGATGAATGCCCGTATTAAATTTCGTATGGTCACCAATCTATGCATGTTTGATTTTTGAAATGGTTTTTCGCATATATTTCTAGAACGGTTCGTCGGACAGAAAAAATGATTATAACCAATTTTATAGGATTTCGTATTCTGAAGAAGTTTTTAGTACAATAAAAATGTTTAGGACTGATTTTTTTCACAGTATATGTTAAAAACCTAAATTTGTATATGGCAACACCAAGAAGGGGTTGCCCGATTTAGTCCATTTTTGAAAGTTTTTATTACTATAAAAACACCAAATACCAAATTTCAGCTCTATATGTCGACGCGCTCCCAGGCAGTGTCCAAATATATAGTGGAAAACGAAATTGCTGCCCGATTTTTCTCATTTTCGAACCTAATTTTACTTTTTTTTTAAAAAAGAAAAGCCTATGTGCAAAATGTCAGCTCTCTAAGTACATGCTTTCTCGAGTTATCGTGAGGACGGACTGACGGACGGACAGACGGACATGCAAAAATCAAAATAAATTTTAATTTTATGCATGGGTGTCCAATCCATTTTGCTCTACCATGATTATTTCGAGCAAGGGAAGCATTGCTTCCTTCAGGATTTCTGAAGTAATAATAAAAATTCTTCAAAATATTTTCATTCCAAAAATATTGAAATATGAAATTCCGTTTTGGCTAAGGGAAGCAATTGAAAAAATGCTTCTATGCGATCTACAAATACTGCTAAACGAGCAGCATGTGTTAGATTAATTTTATTCATATGTCATATATTATTCCTATGATAGTATAACGCTGGTTTCAACTGTAGGTGTTTTTATTTCTGCTTCCATCAATAATCGAACAACGAACTACCAAATGTATGGTGTTCGAACTCGTCTGGGCTCTACCTATGACGACATCACACAGCATTGCTGGCTATTCGCCACTTACAGTGTATCTACACTCAATATGAAATTCTGTTTAGCCTGAGGGAAGGAATTGAAAAAATGCTTCTATGAGACCTACAAACCCAGCTATACCGGTAGCATGATTAGGTTAATTTCATTCATATGATAACATTTTTCTATTTGTTTTAACTGGATGCATTTTTACTTCTGCTTCCATCAATTTCATGTCAGTAGGTCGATTAGTAAGCATGTTCGCGAGGTGGGTAAATAATTTAGGGGACTTTCTTTTCTTCTGGGTAGGGGAATTTTATTTTAAAACAGAGACGTCTTGTAATATGATGACAAAAAAGTTGAGTCGGGGGCAAATCAGCTTTCATGTCGGTAGTTCGATTAGAAAGCATTTTGGTTGTGGGCTGGCAAGTATGTTCGTGAGGTGGAATTGTAAATCATTGAGGGGACTATCTTTTGTTCTGGGTAGGGGAATTTCATTTTAAAACAGAGACGTCTTGTAATATGATGACAGAAAAGTTCATTCGGGGGCAAATGAGCTTAATAAAATTTTCATGTTTGAAGTTTTCAGCAATATTTTAGCGCCTGTCATGAACAATTTTGGAATTTCTCCATTTCTCCAATTGGAATGCAAATAACAGCTAGCTAGCTTCCTATTTGAACAATTGGGAAAATTTGCGGTTGCATGCAATTAGATTATAATTATAATATGTAAAGGGCATGAAATTTTAAATATTTGTTTGGTTTCGGGCTTAAATTTTAACTTTAACAAAAAAGGTTTTTAAAAAATATTAAATTTGTGTAGTGCGTTAAATAGTGTAGTGCTTGAAATTTAGGTTGAAAATAAATGTAAAGTGGATTTTAAATATTTTTAGTGAACATTTTTTCTTCACGTTTGGTTTCAGGGTTAAGTTCTGATTTTTAAATAAAAAAGGCTTTTAAAAACTATTGATATTTGCATAGTGCGTTAAATAGTGTAGTGCACGAGGTTTGTTAATTTTGATTTTTTTGTTCATATTGTTTTTATTTATTATGGCAGAGATTTCTGTTGTAGGGAACTTTTCTGTAATTGATGATCTGTTGCAACGGATTTTCGGCTCACGTTCGTTTACTGAAAAAAAAAATGATAATTCAAAATGGAAGACCGAAGCCTATATTAAATCTTTGTACAGAGAGCAGAACATGCACTAGACATTTTACTGTAAAATTATATGAGAGCGCAAATTGGCTTACCGGTTGTCAGAATAAGCAAACAATTTTTTGTTGGCCTTGCTTGTTGTTTTCATCGGAAAATAACGTATGGCGAACTTCGGGATTAAGTGACTTAAATAATTTCCATAAAGCAATAGATAGGCATGGAAAAAAAATCTTCAGATCACTTCAAATCAGTGCTAGCTCTCACTAAATTTGGTTCTGGTCAAAGAATTGACGAATTAATTGATAATGATTTCAGATCGTCAATTATAAAGCATAATGAATTAGCTAAGAAGAACCGGGAAATTATTAAAATCTTAATAGATGTAGTTTGCCATTTGGCATGCCAGGAGCAGGCTTTTCGGGGGCACAATGAAGCCTCAAATTCAATAAATCGAGGAAACTACGTTGAATTAATTTCGCTTTTGGCCAGATATAACCCAGAACTTAAAAATCATTTAGATACGGCAACGGTATTTTCTGGCTTATCGAACTATATACAAAATGATTTAATAACTGCTATCTCCTGTGCACTTACAAAAAAAATATATTTTGAAATTCAAAACTCGGAGTATGTTGCAATTACTTGCGACGAAACAACTGACAATTCATGTCGATCACAGTTGCCAACCACCCTACCGGTTTATTCGCTGAAATTATTGATATTATTCATGAAGAAATTATATCCCGATTTTCTTCCTTAGATAAATTTAAATTTTTAGGGCTTTTTAATTCTTGTAAATTTCAAAATTATACAACGAAATTTCCTGATGATTTGCTTCAAAATCTTGATGAATCATTCTCGAAATTATTTGATAAAAGTTCTTTAAATACGGAACTCATTGTGCTGTTCTCTGATGACGACTTCAACGGTAAAACCGTTCAAGAAATCTATCTACATTTTATTAACAACAATTTGCAAGATAGTTTTATTCAATGTTTTAAACTTCTACGACTTATTATAACTTTGCCAGTTACTAGTGCGTCCACGGAGCGTAGTTTTTCCACGCTAAAAAGAATATTAATTTTCTCTAGAAACCAAACGTCTGAAGAAAGATTAACTGACTTAGCTTTATTGTCCTTTGAAAAAAATAAATTAAAATCTTTCCTTTTCCGCGATGAATTGAATTAAAGTATAAATTTTAATTAAGTTATTTGAATAATCTTTGAATTTCTTGAAAGGTTTTATGAAACATGTGTGTTGATTTTCTTTTTTATGCATTTAAAAAAAGTGTTCTTAAAGCTTGTTTTTGTTGTTAAATGTCTAAACCTATTGAAGCGGTATTTCGTTTTGGTTTTTTCTGTAGTTTAGTTTTATGTAGTTTTAATTTTTTTTGGTGCGCTTTTAAGAATTAATGCTGTCACATTAAAGTCTACATTTTTATAATGCATGCTGTATAAAAATGTATTAACTTTTAGTAAAGTTCTTTATCTATCTACTAATATTTTAATTAAGCTTACCTATTCGGAATTTCGTATAATATATTATGTAAGTAAATCTGACTATGATCATTTGATTAACTCTTTTAATTTGTCAGCACGGGGAACAAAAAAAGAACTCAGTGTGCCTACTCTCACGTCCTCGATCGTGGTCCTTGGGTGCTTTAGAAGCAGCTAACGAGAGCGGTATAGAAAATTTATTAGAATAACTGCAATAACTTTCGATGCACGCCTATTTAACGCTTTTATAAATGTAAATTTGATTGCTTCCCCTCGCATCAAGTCCACGCCACGCCACTGTTAGTATACCCTTTATATTTCATCTAGGGTATAGTGAACATGAAGTAGGACCCAAAAGTTATTTTTCATTTACTTTTTTTATTCTAACATTTTTATTATTGATATATAATATTGTTACGAGCAATAAAAAAAGTACAAGCGACATCTAGATACTTCACATGGAATGACTAGTTCAGCACGACCATCAACAACTTTCAGAGAATCGTGTCACGGAAGGGCAAGCGGCATCTTTAGGTTCAGTGTATCTATGTTTCGAGAACGGAATATTCGTGAAGGTTCTAGGACAATTCGTAAAGTATAAATACGGCGCTTCTCACCGCCAGAATACGAGTCTTATTTCAGACAGTGAAGTGAACGAGTAAACTATTTGGATTGCGATAATTAGACGTACAGTACTAGCGATAGCTAAAAAGTTGATTTGATAATTATTTGTGAATGTTATAAAAGTAAACTGTAGACAGACATTAATAAAAGAAGAAGTTTTGATTTATATCGGAAATATTGTGTTTTAAATAACAAACTAAGCCCATGCTCGCAACAACTAGTGTCAGAAGTGAAATAAAGTGGTAGCATTTGACTTAAAACAAAGAGTGATTAATTTTGTGAAATTTTCTGTTTTACGTGAAAGTTGTGGAAGATAATTTACAGTCAGCTAAAGCAATGGGACCTAAACTGGAAGAACTTCGAATGTAGGACTTGAAAGTGGAGTTGTGGTAGCGGCCATTACAAATGTCAGAATGTGTTAGTTGACTTAGACAAGCTTTTGAAATGGAAGGAATTTAATTCGAAGACATTTCGCAAGAACCTAAAATTGAAGAATAACTCGCGATGACATGGACCAGCTCTTGGATATATTAATGAGCAGAAAGGAGCTTTCAGCAGTGCAGAAGAATAATGATTTTGAAGAGCAAAAGAAGGCCAATGAGGAACAAAGGAATTCTCTGCAAGCATGTTTGAAAGAACAAAAGAAGAATTCTTTGGAATCCCGCTTGGATGAACAGAAAAAATAATTTCTGGAAATCCGTTTCAACGAACAAAGGAGTTGTCTTGAGAATCGTATAGAAACTCGTTTGGAGGGACAGAAAAATGTTGGGAAAAGTTTTTTGGAAGATCAAAATTTGAAAATTGAAGGAATTAAGCAAGAATTTCAACAAAAAGTTACCGAGTTAAAGCAGATCTGGAAAGGATATAGCATCGTCAGCCTCTGAAGGTAGGAGCGGAAATATTCGATGCAGGTAGAATGAAACCTCCAATATATGATAGAAAAACTTCGTGGCATATTTTTATGAGACAATTCGAGGCAGATTCCGAAGTAAATGGATACAATGATGCGGACAAAGCTACAGCTCTGGTATTGGCACTTCAAGTCCTTAGATATATTACTAACTATACCGATTGAAAAGCAACGTGCGTACACTTCATTAGAACAGACAATAGAATTATGTTATGGAGATGAACACATGCAGGATGTATATCGCCTGCTGTTACGCAACAGGATTCAAAAGGATGGCGAATCCCTGCAACGATTGCAGGCTGATGTGGAAGGATTAACTTATCATTCATATGCAGATTTCCTTAATGAAGTGGCAACAGAGGCATTTGTGAACCCTATTGAAAATAAAAATTTACGATACGCGTTAAGGCTAGCAGGAAAGAAATCAACAGTAGAAGCACTCTCTAGCCTATACACTTGAGTATGAATCCGCTAGACAAGCTTCTCGAAGTGAAGTACGAGTGAGAGAAATTTCGGTTGAGGAATGTAATAATAATGCAGTCATCACAGAGCACTCCTTCACGTGGTATTCTTCGATGCTGGAATTGTACTAGACCGGGACATCTTCAAGGCGATTACAGAAAACAACGACGAATGGAAGCAATAGAAGAGGAGGACAAAAAAAAAATGCCAAAGATGTCGAGCCAGGGAGCAAGCTATTCGTAAAGATACTACACTTCAATCTTATGGCTTTGAGATCCAAAAGAGAGGACGTATCCAAGGAAATGTAGAAGCTTTTGTACAACGTCCATGCGAACCTGAATGCAAACATGGCGGGCGAGAGAGAGAAAAATATACAATAGCTACTAAACATTTAGTATCTGTGGAATTATCAACAGATTTGGACATGGAGAACTTACGAACAGCACATCGAGAAGAAATATATATATATATATATATATATATATCGCCTATCCATGCTTGGAAAGAAGACATGAAAGAAGAAGGATGGAATGAGAAGTTGAAAAGCTACTAAGCTCAATGGAATTCTCTTCAAGTGGATTGCGCAAGTGGGAAGCAACTAACGGTGAATCATTCTGAATGGATATAGTTGTCCTGGCATCAAAAGCTAACGATTTTCTAGAAGAAATGTACGGTGGAACGGTTTGAGAGTAAATAAAACAATTTCTAAAATACGAGAAAAGTTGTAAGAGGTTGTGGAGGAGTTGTGTTGCAGATGCACAATATGTGCTTCTTGCAAAGGGCCGCCAACCAGAAGTAGAAAGAAAATGCATAAACATAATCTTAGAGACCCATTGGAAAGGAAAGTTGATGTGCACGAGGTCCCAAGAGCAAAATTAGCAGTACATACCGATCGGATGAAGACCCGCTATGACTTACATACGTGCGAATTCAGGTGAATTTAATTAATGTGATCTTGTTTGGCTGTACAATCCGAACCGACACTCTCCAAAATTATAACAACATTGGGAAGGACCGTACTCAGCGGTAACTAAAATAAATGACGTAGTATACAGGATTCAGCGTGGTATAAGAGGGAAACCAAAAATAGTTCATCTGGATCGCTTGAGTCAATACTACGAATATCAAGGCCGTGGACCACCACCTCTTGTTCGAGACAATTTTAAGAAAGGGACAGTTTTACGTGCAATGGAAAACCGAAAAGCGACGTCTACATCCGCGCGTGGAATGACTAATTAAGTACGGACATATGTAAACAATTTTCGGAGAATCGTATCACCGAAAGGGAAAACAACATTTTGGACTACCATGTTTGAAGAATGGAATATTTGGGGCTTCCAAACCTTTTCTAGGACAATTTGTAAAGTATAAATACGGCGCTTCTCAGTAGAAGGCGAGTTTAAATTCAGTTAGTGACGTGAACGAAGATAACTATTTGGATTGTGATAATTAGAAGTTGATTTTATAATTGTTTGTGAATGTTATAAAAGTAAACAGTATAGTTCAATAAAGGAAGAACGACCTAAGGCCACGCACGTAACAATATTAAATTACTTAGTTACATTTTTTTGTAAATATCTGATGATGTGAGTGATCTATAGAACTGGATTAACTCATAAATGCTTCCTAGTTGAGAGATAACCTCTTTTCCGAGTACGGGCACAGGAACAGAGGTATCCTGGAGTGGCACAAATCTTATTGTCTTGTGAAAAATGCAGCGTCTTAATGATAGAATTAGCAGCAATTTACTAAGCGTCATAAATGGTATTATATTTAATGAATTCGATTTCGACATTTGCATAAACACTGATAGCCTGATGAATTAACGTGCTGTATGCAGGATACGTCGCCATAGGATATTCGGGGTAATGAAGCGCCTGATGAAATTATCAAGAAACGCTATGAAATGCATACCTCCACAGCACTCATATTTGACGATTTCGGTTAAAACTTTGAAAGAGGTGATTACTATGACTGCCTACGGAAAAACAACTATCCTATGAACAGATCACCTTCCGTATAGCGAGGCAATATCGCTTGTATGTGGAAGGAAGAAAATAATGGAACTCCTTAGACAGAATCGACGTCAGGAATCTAGTAGGTTATAATGTGGTATTAGATCATAGGAAACTACGCTAGTAATCAGCACGTACTTTGCGAGTGCTCAACTCTGATAACTAAGAGAGGTGGGCTATTTGGTAGCCACTACTCATCAGATCTGTGTGAACTGCAAAGTAAGAGCTCAGGTGTATCCTTAGATTCTTATTTGAATCGAGGTAAATCTAGGGCTCATTTTTTATCAGGTTAGAGTTCCATGTATCTGGAGGAGCACAATGGATCCGAAGGAGATGAAGCAGATTGATTATTTCCGGCAGCACATCTCTTACCTACGTATGTACCTAGTTATATTAAGTAAAAATCGCTTTTGTTAAAAAATCGAAACATTGATGAAATCGGTTCATTGACACCATAATTTAGTTAAGTGATGTCTTAATCAGAAAAATTTCGAAAGCGACTTAGGGCTCCGAAGAATATATCGACCCTTGTAAACAATGGAAAGCAAGAACAATCTTTGAGTTTTTTTATTCTTTCTTACTTATATAAGCAAAACAAAAAGCAAATAGCGTGAAATTCAAGATGAAGGAAAAAGGAAAAAGGAAAATTTGTTATCTCTACTGTGATATTGTTAAAGTGTTTAGTACACGAAAATAGAGGAAGCACGACTGACAAAAACTCGTATCAGAAGATTTTAGCTGAATCCCAAGATGGATATAAAAATTAGCAGTTTCTGTATTTTTGGAACAACAAATAAATGTTTGTAAGAATCCAAGTATACGATCTCCAAGGGACTCAAAACTTTATTTATTGTCTTTTTGAGATTTTTTTATATTGCCTGGGTACAATTACATTATGTGTCAATAAAGGAATAAAAAATATATTAAAAAATAAAGTTAAATATTTTTAGCATTAAGCTTTCTGAATTATTGTAGAGTGGTAACTTTCGTTTTGGGATCAAAAGAAGGGGTCGAAATTTGTTTATGTCTTATAAAAATTACAAATATAAGGAAGATATACTCATGGTATAGTTTCATATGTATAGCTTTTCCATATTTTAATCAAAATATTTTTGGTTTAGAAATGTAGTATCAGTGATTACTATTTCGATGCCGATGTACTAATATGATTAAATTGTGTGGCGTAGGCTAACAAATCATAATAAATCTTGACAAAATAAAGCAAAACAAATTAATATACCAGAAAAAAAATAAAACCGTAAAATATACGGGGAAGTCGTAAATAATTTGATGCAAATATTAATTCTGCGCCTTCTGAGAATAAAACGCAGGATAACTCAATTTAGTTGGTAAGGCATTTAAAATTTTCTTCGGAGTAAAGATGGCGAATATTATGAACAATCTGTTCATTTTAAGTGCAAATATACTTGTACCTAAATTGAATGTTTTCCATTCTAAATATCAACAGGTAAATTTTGTAGTACTCTAAAGCATTTCTAAAATAATAAGCACTATGCATCAATTTGTTTTTTGTATAATTTACAGCTACATTTGGCTTTCCAGCCATATGCACAAGCAATGCACTACAATCCTGATTAGGGATTGAAATATTGCTTCGAAAATAGTGATGCACCGAGCTCTGCTCTGACTAGGAGCTGAAAAATCTTAGAAAAACGTGTTTTGCCCCAGTTAACAAAAAAAATTGCCAATCGAACGAAAAGCTCTGGAGAACAAAATATTTTTTAGCGCCGCTAAGATGCTCCAAATACGGAATAAAAATGCAGAAGTTTTAGTTTTTAAATTAATTTTTAGTTTAAAGCTTTAGGATTTATTTAAAAAAGTTACCTGCATACCGAATATAATCTTGCACTAATATATGTCCACTTATTGCCCACTAGTTAATTCTCCCACTTTATGCTCGGTGCGGGCGAATTGATCTTGTCGTTATGCCCGCGATCGTACCTATGCGAGCGGTCACTCGGCTTTATGGTTGCTTTCGTATATATGCCATTTCTATAGAGGGTGATTCACTATCGGTCCGCATATCTCAAGGGTTTGATAGCTGAGGTGCAGACAAGCAAAGGTAAGGAGTTAAGACGCGTTGTATCGACCCCCTAAGGGGGTTTAGAATTTTAATGAAATTATGCATCATAGAAACGGGAATATCTAAAAAAACAGTTGCATTTCGGTAGGTACATGCGCATAGTAAAATTACAGGTAATATTCGGGGGTTTCTAAATCTTGTAAAAAAACTGAATGCTTGTCATTCATTTTGGCGTGAAAATCGTTAAAATTTGAAGAAAGTAGGAATTTTTTTCCAGGTTTTTAAGTTTGACGTCCTACAACTTCCGACCTAAGGTGACAAGATGGCTTATTGGGCATCCATTAGACGGTTTGCTATTATCTGAGATGAATGTCACTTTGATAGAGTGTATATCAAGAATGTTACAGGGTGTAAAGTGGAAGAAGTACTAAAAATCTTAAACTCCCCTGCCGCCGAAACGACACGTCTTACCCCCTTCTTCGGCATGTAATTTTTTGTTTGTCTCCGCATCTCCTATCAAGCCCTGGAGTTATGCGAACCAATTATGAAACACCCTGTATATGTATGATAGTCATTTTAGGTAATCTTTTTATGCCTATCGATTGGTATCTTTTTCGATAGAACTGGTACGACTAATAAAAGAATCAAGCGTTAGCTGAGGCACCCGCGGTGGGTGTGGGTATAGGAGGCTGCGAAAGTGGTAAACAAAATTTTTTTTTAAGTAATAGTATGCCGGATGAAACTTTTTTTATAAACAGTTGACGTCATAGTGAATTGAAAAAAAAAATCGTCAGCTGCTTGCATGAACTTCTAAAAAAAAACACGTAGCAGTAGTAATAGCCTGAAAAGGCGTCGACGTAGAGAGCTGTCCGACGAACTGTTCTAGAAACATATGCGAATAACCCTTTAACATAAAAAAAAAGCAAAAATTCAAAAGAAAATTAAGAAATTATATGTAGTTAAAATACGTGATATAAAACGAAATATTAAACATAATTGAAAATTATAATATTATAGAAATGATAAAAAAATTGAAAAATCTGAAAGCGAGCTACGCCGTGAGACTAGAGAATAAGAGAAATATTGTGAAAAGGGGAAGATTAATTAAAAGCGTGGACCCTGATGAGATCTTTAAATGCACCGATAGATCGCGCGTTCTTATAACTAGGGGGAAGACTATTCTAGAGACGGCATATTTGGACAGAATAAGAGATTGCCATAACTTATTTGTGAAAACGAGGTATTATCACATTCTGATTGTTATCCGAAGCTGTGTACTGGAAAAATTCACGCAGATAATACGGGGTCTTTGCAACTAATAAGTTATATAAGTGAATCAGTTGTCTCTGCTTGAGATAATCTCGTACTGAGCAACCTAGCAATTTTGTGTGGTAAGGTGAAACATGGTCGAACCTACAAAGTCCATAAATGCAGCGGATACAATCATGAAAGGCAACTTTCGTCTTTTGAAGACAAAGGCTATCGAGTCTAAAGTACATCAAACTGCTAAAAGAAAGGAAAGGTAGAATTAGGGCTTTAACCAGTTTTGAGCCGATTTCTAGAGATAATGAGTCAGCAGAGAGCCAGAGCCTGTGAAGTACAGCATAAATCTTACCGATAATTAACTTTGTATCGTCGCAGCATTTCATATATTGGTTCAAGATAATCCCTAGATTTTTAACTTTAGGTACCGAATCTAAAATGGCACCATTAAAAACCATAAGAGGTGCATCATGCGGGTCAAATGTGCCATTATGGAATACAATGCAGTGAGATTTGTCAGGGTTTAGCTTGAGGCCGTTATCTTTGCACCAGGTATACCCCACTCCAGAATCCGCAAATCAAAAAAGAATTCTTCTTCTCAATTAAACAGAAACATACATCATAGTACATATAAGACAGTCTTATCCTTGCAAAATATGAAAAAATCTATAAAATTAGAACAAGTGAAAATTCTAGCAGGGGAGTAGATTATTAATGAAAACGCTATGTTTTATTCAGCACCCCATAGCAATGTACATACGCAAACTCTTGAAAGCATATGAGTCCGAAAAGTTAAATGTGTATAACAGTGCATTGTGCAATGTTTTTAAATTTGTATGTATTACTTTGCATCTTGATATGATTACAAAACAATTTTAGTAAGGGTTACAGATTTTTTCGGGGGTGCCGTGTAGGCTCCTATTTGGCGATACTTGATCAGTTTCACCCTAGCCACAGGGCTCATCAGAAGTTTTCTAAATCTAATTTCTGAACTACAGAAAGTTTGAGATGAAAACGGCTTTAACCAAATAAAGGTCGATGCACACTTATCGGCACAGCACGAGTCAGGATATACAGTCATCGACCGCCACCGGCATTATATGTAGGTACTTTGTTAGGCGATCCGAATCCGAATCGGAGGTAGTGTTGGGTGGTATAGACGCGGCAAATATTTCAGCATCTCTGTCGTGTTACTGTGTGCCACAGTACTGTCGACTGCTGTCGAGTTAGAGGTTAGACGTTATGTTGGATGATATGATGGTGGTTGGGAAAAACACTGCGATTTGTTCAGCGTCCCACAAGTATATACATATTTACATAACATTTCTTGTTTGCAAGACGTTCCATACAAAAACTTTCCGGTTGTATTTAGTGCTGCTACATAGAGGAGAAACAATTTTCGACTTTTTACACAACTTTTCTTTTAAATATTATGAGAATATTTTAATATAACTGATTGGTCCTTTAAGTATGGAGTTTTCTATTTTGTCAAGGGAAGCAGTGCTTCTTTTGATTCAACGACGAAGCACCCCTGGTACTATATGGATTACTAACTTGTTTTAATTTTTTTAAGTTCACAAAAAAAAAAACAATCACCATAAGAATAACTAAATTTAGAAACTGAGACAGAAAAGAATTTAATATTTGGAAATATCGGAATTTGTATCTAGACACTCCTCTAAGTTTTTTTCAGTGTTTCCGTAAAATTATGGCGTAAACGACAGCTTAGGAAATATATGCGTGGGGCATTGTCACTTACCAGTATATAGTGTACACATCAAAACGCTCCTTGAGATCTATGAAGCATCTAGCAATTTTTATAGGATCCATTCCAGAATTGATAAACTCCCTCAAGAGAATAGAGTTGAACTCATAAATCTCTTGAATATTACTGAAGAGAACTTTAATTTCATCAATTTTAAGACATGCTCGTTCCTTCCAGTCTTCCAGATAACTGTGAAAAGAATTGTTATTTAATTTGCTTATTAGTATGGATTAAAAAAAAGGTTTACCCCGTTATAACTTGACGTAGATCTTCTACGTAACTCCGCTCTGAATCCACAATTTCTAAGCACAACCTCTCGAATACTGTCAAAGTGTTAGAGCTATCAATTAGCTCATTTTCACTTTGATCTGCTAAACTTTCTACACTGGCAAGATACGATGTGCCAAGTTTACTCAAGTGGTGCTCGGAGCCAGAACTTGAACTCGATGACGTTGAGCATATTGAAGACGATGATAATGGTCTATGCTTCAGCCTTGCAATATCTGGTAATATTAGGCTAGATTTCCTATTACCTTTGGGTGATAAACTTAATCCTAAGGAACACTTCTTTTTTATATCAGTCAATTCATCAAGGCTCTCCACTGAAAGTTTTCTCTGTAACTTTTGTGAATTTGATAGCGAATTTTTTGCTGCAAGGGATTTAACGCGTGCATATGTTAGCAACGGTGTAGATGGCGGTGTTAATTTACACACTGATATTTTTTCACGGCGTATATCAGTCCTTTTCCTGTCATTAAAAGCAATTAAACTAACGCCATTGGTGGCTTCAATGATTTGATGTTTCTCATGGCACTTTTTTTCGTCTGCATCACTTTTTGAGGTGGGTTTTAAATTACTCTCCATATCATCTGCATGTGTTGACTCAATCAGTGGATCATCAGTAGCAATATTTTTAACGTTATTAGCTACGCACTTCATAATTTTTTCTTCTTCCATTGGATGTTTTTCGATCTGATTCAGGTCAGATGACAAATCTGAGCTCTTTTTCTTCTGTGCTATCACATAATTTGTAGTTAGTTGATTTGCATTCTTAATCAAATTTGCGCACGTTATATCCGACTGATTAATTAAATTTTCTCGACACCTGTTCTCATAGTGGAAACCATCATAAAAACTATTTGTGGGTGTCTTGTCGTTATCCAATGAATTACATCCAGATTTAGAGTTATCGCAAGTATTTAGTTGAATGCGATCTAAAGATTCATTGCTTGATTGAATATGAATATCGAAAGTATTCACAAGTTCGTTACCAGACTGTGTCAGCTTACAAGTATTACGAGATAATGGAATATGTGAAAGCTTCTGTTTCCCAGTCACACGTTTTATAGCTTTATTACTGCTGTTGCAAGTATTGCTATTGGTAAAATTATTGCACTGTAAAAGTCCCTGGTCTATTTTTTCTACTAAGACACCGGAGTGAGATATAAGCCTTTGAACATTTGGCGATAAGATACGAAATCCCCTATGCTTATTAACTGAATGATTGACTGCGTTTATAGTGAGCGGACAAGATGTTAAGTCGACATTTCCTTCGATTGAACTTGCTGTTTCCTTCTCATCTTCCTCAGCTATTCCATCACTAGCATTGAGACTGCCATTTAAGCTGTCATAGAGTCCGATTAGTGAAGGTGTTAAATCAGTTGAACTACCTGCAACAAGAGAAAATTATTTTAGTTAGTTACACCGTCATTCTTGTGTAGGATCATGGAGAATGGAAGGAAAGTCAGAGATGATGCGTATAGAATGGGTCTCAATTGCAATAATCCTGCAATCTTTAGAGATTTATATCCATGGCATGGCAAATAAAACGATTAAAATTTAATAGTATTGTGGCAACATGCCAAGATCACTGTGATTGACGTAATCGATTTTTTTTTCTCTTGATCGTCTTATAATAAGTAACTATTCCACGTCTGGCTCATTGCCCGGTTGTGGACTATAACATACAGGCGCCTCCATTCTAGGCAGGAGGAAAATATCGCTTACGCACAATTACCTTATTGCAACAGCTGTTACAGAAATACATGAAAAATTATGAACAGATATTCCAAGGGTACAGCCGCTGTATCGAGTGGGAAAATCATGATGCATTAATGTCGATTTGTGCTTGCAACAGATTCTAATTAAATTTTAAATCATCTTGTCATGAGACGTTGATAGTTTTGTGCGATAGAATTATAGCTGCAGACTTTATTATTTATAACAGGACTTATGATTAATTTGGTCGTAATTAAACATGGTTGTCTAGGCTTATAGAGTTCTAGTTATAAAATTTTTCAAAGTATCGGATCAAGAAAGATTAAGGAAGACGAAAAAAAAATCCATTTTATTAATTTACTTCAGCGATAATTTGTCTTTAATTAACTACTATGCGCGTTATAGTAATAAATATGTAATTCAAATACTGAAATCCAAAGTAAAAAGTAAAAATAATAATAAAATGAAAAAATATATAAAAAAAATAAAAAATAAAAAAATTCCAAAAGTTAATCCAAATAAAAATGTTCGAATTTTGAGGATTAGTCTGTAAGGCGAAGAAGAGATTTCAGTGTGGCAGGTCAATGATACTTCTACAGTTTCCATAGGAATCAATTCTGCCTAAAGTAAAGTGCCACGAATCAATACTTTCCAGCAGGATTTCATGGTGAAATAAATACAAATATGTTAATAGACTAGTTTCCGTTCAGAGCTCCGATCCATCTTTCTTGGCTGATCAATACGCAATGATTTTGTTAAGCTAAATGCTTAATTTATATATGCTTGGGTCTTACATCTTTTTGTTGGAGCTCAATGCTTACCAATTGGAGATGTGTCGATGTACACAATGCATATTTGCAAAGAAATGTACGAATGCGTACTAGGTTCAGTACTCCTGAAATGAAATACACTACATAACATAGTTTCCAAGTTTCAAGTATTTAATTAGATTAACTCGTATTAGGTTCAATATTAGACTCAAAACTCGTAGTTTGGATGTTCAGACTTTTTGGCTTCAATACTGCCTAGGTTAGGTGCTAAAGCAGTTGAAATGCTCTAATTATAAATTATGGGCTAGGCTTTTCGTAATACCACTATGTAAATTTTGTTGGAGTTCTATGCTTCCCAAACTAGTGATGTGCTGTGCTGCACAATATTTATTTTTGTAATGAAAACATACTGATTTTAACTAGGTTCATAACTCTTAGTATAAGTCTCCTAGATTTCAACAGGCTTCACTACGGTACGTCCGTCTGCCCGTGCGCATTCAAGATTACTCGAGAACGCGTTTACGCGTTTAAACACCAGAAAAAGAGAGAGAGAGAGATTTAGCCAATTTTGAAATAGTATTTACTACTTTGACGAAAAGTCATGTACAGCTCTCTACATCGACGCGTTCTCGTGCAGCGTCTAAATATATAGTGAAAAACGAAATTTATCCATGACAACCCTTATGAGAAGTTATCTAATTTTCGAACGGTGAGGTTACCGTCGAGAGGCATGGAAAAGCATGAACTTTGCAAAAAATTTTTTACATAAAATAAATACTTTTGGAAATCGGTTTTAACGTATTTTATTCTTCTGTCAATGGAGAGTAAATTTCAATTTTATTTATAAAAAAAACAATATATATAAAATGGCGGCTCCAGCTCCCTCAAACAAAACCGTGCACGGAGTATTTTGATCTGCACGGGGTGCTCCACAGCTCTGCCAGGTCATCCGAAACAAATAGGATTAAAAGTGATTAAACTAGATAAAATTGTGGGGGGAGGGGGTACCAGTTTTCATTTTCAAGAAAACCTCTGAATCACAAAATGCCAGCCGTTTGAAAAAAAACATTTTTTGTCCTGTTTTTTTTTTTATTTCTTCAACGGACGAAAAAACTATTTCTAAATCAATTTTCGGCAAAATCACCCCTCCTGATACCCCGAAAATTAAATTTCCTTTCATTCGTTGGTGCTATTGAGTACCCCGCGTGCTGACAAATGTTGTTCCCAGAAAAACTCATATAAAAGTTAACGTTTTAAAATATCTTTGACAGCTTACTTAGTTATGCCCATACAGAGGCCCTTCCTCTTCCTCTAAGGACTGATTGTACTGAATCTGAAGGCTAACGGTTCCCGAAATTTATAAGGGTACCATGCAGTCTTGCCAGAAAACCTCATGAACAATGTCCTATTTTCGTATTTTGATTGTGCTAAAAAGTGCCTTTTTCGAGAAAATGTGCTGAAAAAAATGCCGCCATTTTTTCTTCTTTAAATTGTATCATTATTTTAAATAAAAAACAAATATTTATATACATATTCATATTGTATATATATTTTGCTTATAAATTAATGTATACATTAATTTATAAGCAAAATACTTCGTTGGAAACTATATATATATATATAATACAATTTTTATGAAAACTAGGAAAAAGAGAATCATGCAATAAAATCATATTCAAGCAAATCCAAATACACTTTGTCTATCGAAATTGTTCAAATTACCTACGCTACGGATGGAATGGGTTTAAGAACCGTCTCCATATATATTCGCTTGTTAT
Organism: Dioctria linearis; assembly: GCA_963930735.1. Lineage (NCBI taxonomy): Eukaryota > Metazoa > Arthropoda > Insecta > Diptera > Asilidae > Dioctria > Dioctria linearis. The sequence continues at coordinate 224,877,654 of OZ005740.1, read as the reverse complement.
ATAGTTACATTAATACTTTCTCAGCATTGCAACGGACAAATTATCTAATAACAGTTTTGCAGAGATTTTTTAAGTAGACAATCAATTTTAAGTCTATTTTACGTGAGCGAATATTTCAGAGATTATTGCAAGATCTCGACAAGAATGTGCAGTTTTTTGGGTTGAGACAAAAATAAAGCATTTTTTCCTCACAGGAAAAAATTATAAAATATAATAAAGAAGTTAAATATAGAATATACATTCAATATAAATTCTCAAAAGCTAATTCTAGCATAAATTTAACAAGTGTAGCTTTATTACCTTTATTTTTGGTTTATTTCTTCAAGCATTGAAAACCTATTCTTGTTTGTCAAGTTCGGATGTTCAGATTAAATTTAGGGACACTATAAAATACATACATACAGCAGTACGTTTAAGTATACTTGAGTCAAGTAAATCACAAAATTTTTGTTCAATTTACTTGAGAAAAAAATTACTTTACAAAAAAAATTATTACAACATTTTATTTTATATTAAATTTTATTCTAAATTGAATTTAAAAGTTCAAGTCTAATTTTATTGCTGAATATCGTTTCAACAACATTCATTTGGCTAAAGACGAGGTCTACCTCTGCATTTGTAAATGGCAAAATTAAATATTTGATAGCAAATTCTGCCAATTCTTTGTATGGCTTATGGCTTATATATTACTATCTGCATTTTCTTAACAAAAAACGTGCACCCAAAACTTTGTAGAATCAATATTTTCATCCCAATCAATTAAGAAAATATTCTTATATTGATTAATTATTTTCAAATTCCAATTCAAAATCCATACAATCACAGATTCTTGTTCTTAATAGATCATCTAGTGATTTGCTCCTTTTTTGTTTTGTTTTGTATATTTAATACAAAAACATTGAATTTGCTTAAATATTAGGCAAACGTTGGCGTAGTTGATTCGTTAGCACAATTGAATTTGACATTTCAACATATATATTCTTAATCGCTAGCTAACTCAAAGCATTAGGTAGAAATCGATAATTAAAGTTATGGAATTTGAAAATTTTAATTACGTAAGAAGTTCACTGGGCTGGGATGGATACAAAACCAGCATGAAAAGGAAAATGTGCAAAAAATTGTGCCATTTATTATTAAATATGCTAGAAAAATGTCGGCATAATTTTCTTTTGAAATTGTGCTAATCGTGGGAGAAATATGCTAAAATAGCACAAAAAATGCCGGTCTGGTATCACTGACCACAGGTGCGAGAAAAGGTCTCCACAGCAAGCACGCTCCAAGTGCCTCAGCTACCTGTTTTCCAGCCGGTTCCGCTCTCAGCAGGTTGTGAATTCTAAAATACTTAAGATATGAAAATATCCTTTTACCTACGTGTTCTAAACACTTTAAGGATGATAATTACGTAAAAAAGATCGGATTTTTCATCTTCATGAACGGTAACCTCCACTTAAGTCTAAACTTGTATTAGAAAGGCCATGAGAAAAATGTCACCTCTCTAAGATAATGCGTTCTCAAGCTATTGTGTGGACATACGGACAGACGGACAAACGAAAAATCAAAACAAGTAAAAAAGCTAGAATTGGTCTTAGACTAATTATAATTATTACCATAATGGCACAAGAACTACATAGATATTGCATGGTATACAAGAACAGAATATACAGATTCTGAAATGGGTGGTGGATTCTGGAAAGAACAACGATATGTTTTAGAGCGGCCCGAGAACAAATGTTACTTTAACAGCACTTTTGTACACATCTTATCTACCTGCTTAACATGGCAGATACGAGAAAATATGAACCACTCGACGTATCCCTCATTTCAAATGTTTTAGACAATTCCGAAATGCACCACCAGCAATATAAAATTTGTATACTCTGCTTTGGTATTGCATGTAATATCTAGTGCTTGTGCCATCTATCCTATTATGTACTATGAAATGCATCATCTATTTCAAATGAATTATCGGAATTATCGTAATATTGATCTAATAGGGGTTCATAATTTGAAGGTTCTGTTTTAAAATCAAGAGATCTATTACCATGTTTGTCATAATAATTGTTATTTCTACTACCAGGGGTTTGGTCAGAGAAATTGTACAGTTCTCTACTAACAAAATTGGCCTGTCCTGCTCTGCTGGCCGAAAGAAATTATTTAAGTATGGTCTGAATTGTTGAGGGATCCAGTGCGTTTGTCTTGTTTTTTCCGAACTACATACATATTGTCCATAGGTTCTACTGGAGGTAACTTTGGCTGACGGGGTTGAAAAGATTGTTGATATCGTGAAAAAGGTGCAGTTTGTTGATTAACTGGTGAAAACAACCTTGGTGTTTGGATTGAAAGGGCTACTGATGTGAGTAGAAGGGTTTAGTCTGTTGGTTAAATTAAGTATTTATATATCTGTTACATTTATTAGAGTAGGTACTGTTTTATAATAGGGTCTTGCTGATTGTTGAGGAATACAGATTGAATTATTATTTGGAGATTTGTCGTTGGTTATTTGATTTCCTGTAGAATATGTTCTGCTCTTTGATCTTTGACCTAATATGAGAAAGCTTCGGTTAAATTACTAGGTTTCATGACACTTAATGTACAGGCTATGGATTCTTTCAATCCTGTAAGGAAAACGTTCAGACACATATCAGAGTAGAGACCTCTGATAACGTTTGCGTCACTTTCATGAATTTGAAGATAGCTATGTGGATAGAATATCAATAATTTCGATATAGTATTGTTCGACAGCGTTATAACCTTGTCGTAAGCTATGTAGGTCTTCGGATATGCTTCATGACGCTTATCAGGGTAATGAAGAATTAAGTTATTGTGCGGAAGGTGCGGAGTACATGTTCAGCACTAGCTGGTCCTTCTATTTTGTTTCTGAGAGCACGTAATAGAATTGCGACATATATATGTAGTATCATCGATACATGCAACTATAGGGAGAACATTTATTCTGTGTTTATTTAATTTCATCCGGTAGGTACTTTTAAACTATTAAAAATGTTTGTTATTATTTGGGCTGGCTGTTTGAAAAGCTTGAGCCATTTGAGCAGCTTGAGCTTACCTCATCGGCCGGCGCGTACCACCGGTGTGGTTCACATTTGATTGTACTATCGGCGGTGCGCAAAACCAAAAATTTAAACCATTAAGTAAATAGAAAGAATTGTTGAAAATTTAAATAATGAAAATTTAACGTATATTAATTGATAAAAGAAAATTTTATTTTAACTCAATATTATAAACATAACTTATAGGAAATTCATGATTTTACGATCAAACGTCATTTTCAAAACATCATACCTCGGAGCAACCGATTTTTCTGATTCAAATGCCAAATGAATCTTAATGATTTATATTAAAAAAAAAAAAATTTACACCCGGCGAACAAAAGTTTTATTAATAATCGTATTTCGTCTTATTACGATATACGGTGATTTAAACATTTATTTAAAAAAATAACTTTGCGTGGAAGGGTCGTAGAGCAATACGGTTTTTTTAGTAGGTTTTGCGGTATTCGGAGAACAGGATAGGTGCAAAGAATCGTTGTTTGATGACTCTTGGAAGACAGGGGGGGGGGGTCGTACCAGCCACATTGGAGCTGTCCAAAATAAGGCGTGCATTAAAGAAGCAAGTGAGTGTGATCGAGTGATTGGGTTCAGTTTTTGATCCTGTAAACCTCATACAGACGAATTACTTTTAAAAAATGTTTTTTTTGCACTTTGGTCATATGCAATGCCCTTCCTTCATTTTGCATATATTTTGCCAAAACTTTCCTTCGTATGCATTAACGGACTATTGTAAACGTTTTTTCTTTAGGTTACAAATTTCGCTAGCCTAACGGCTGTTCGCAAACACGAGACTAAAGTAAAGCCATTTTTCACTCAAAAAACGGTCATGTTCCACTTTAAAAAGATCTGATTTCTTTTCCTTTCGCGTTATTTCAAAAACTGTTTATCGGATTTGAAAACTGTGTAAGTAGATATTTGATTAGGGGACACAATTTAGATGCGACTTAATTCTACTTAAAAGCTTTAACATGTATATTTAAACAAAATTATCTTGATACACAAAAGTCGATATTTCAATGTAAATGCTCTATGGAACGGCAACATTTTTGGATTATTAAAAAAATAATATTTTTAAATCAATAATAATAAATAAATAGGGGTAGTCAGTTAAAACCACTATTTGTCCTGAAAATAATTCTTTGCAATAAATCTCCATCGGTTTCTAATTACCGAATCTAAAATTATTTCCGTACCATGTTTCATCGGTCATGACATTACTTTCAACACCATCTTTCTACTAAATTTTGCAACATTTAAGCCATTTGTAACTCTTAAATTTATCTAAAGTTCTGTTCACGTAAGTAAAATGATTAGTTATGTTATGTTATGTATTTTATATTCAAATTAAATTTGTTAGCTTGGCAGTTTGTAGTTGTCACTTACGCTTTCTGCCTAACAACTCATAAACTTGTTCGCCTCTTGTACATTTTCACACAACAAAGCCCAACAACGAAAACACCCGAGAAGTACGTTAACAGACTTATGATCTGTCATCTTTCATTTACGAAAAATTATTCCCAGCCAACCATTTAGGAATAATTAACAAAAATAGATTACATGGTTCCCTAAATTACTTTCTAATTAAGTTGGTGCAGACATAGGTGTGCTACTGAAAAACTACCACCCTTCATCTCGGACAAATTCCAACTTGTTCCAATAATACTATTTAAAAAAAAAAAATATTATATTAGAAAAAAAATTTCGTTCGGTTCTGCTATATATTTTTTTAAATATAAAGCTTTAATGCCCTAGACACACACCACTCTTAATAAAGAAATAACTATCGACTCATTAGTCTATAATGATTCATTATAAACTGTAGACAACCAGCCATTTCTTTAATTAAGTTGATATGTCAAACTGGTTTTGATAAACTTATCACATTAAAGAAGCAATATAGATCGAATTAACGTGATAAATTTTGTTTTCATTTATTTTATTTTCAATTTAACAATTTCCAAATGAGAAACACATTTTATTAAAAAAAATATTAATAATATAAATTGTGATTTGCATTTCTTTGCATTTCTTCTTCTTATTTTTCAAATCGGCAGATGCACAGCGGAGCTCCAGATTTACATTATATGCCAAATCTAGCACATGTTTCCTCATTATAGCTATAATGAAGGAGGAAAACACTTCATTAGTGTACTTCATTATCATCTCATTTTCGAGCTATAATGACATATACTATTTGACACACGGCATTTTAATGAATAGGTAGTAGAAATGATTCATTAGTTCGTGCTGTGTGTCTAGGGTATAAGCTTCCTTCATTTGGCATTTTAATCAGAAAACTCGGTTGCTCCGTTCTCGAGACATGATTTTTTTGAAAATGACATTTTCTCGTAAAATTAAGAAATTTCTAACCCCGTAGCGGGGGTTGGGAAGTAATAGGAGAAAAAAATAGGTGAGCTATTTTGATATTTCCTACAAAAAATGAAACTTTCATCCAAATATCCAAATAGTTGTCGGGTGCGATAGTACTGCACCGCCGGATGAAGCGAAACATGAATTCGAGCGCCGTGTCACAGTAAAAAACATGAATATCGGATCCGGTGTAAAGTGTTAAACTCCTTCAATTCAACTATCGCAGGACAAAGAAAAATTAGTGAAATTCTCTTCTCATAATTCCTTCCCTTTCAGCAAAAGAAGAATGAAATTGGTTAGGGTCGCGTTGATACCCAATAGATTTCTTATGGAATGACTATATATATTTTATACACAAAGCTTATACCAAAGATCATAGTTTCTTAACGAGTGTTAGCAGTTAGCATTCATTTTAAATGCTAATTAAATTTCAGATGCCATGCATTTACAAGTATTCCCAATGAATTAACAAGTCATTCCCGGAAATTAGTAACACTATTTCCTGTAGTCGTCGTAAATCGTTTCTTGGAAGGACAGAGGCGTGGTTTTATGTGCGTTTCATTCGTTTCTGCTTTATATTAGCAAAGCTCTTTCTTTTCAAAATACGGAATATTTTAAAATATGTTAATATTAGCTGTATTTTTAATATAATCCACAAAAATTTGATAAACAGCAACCCCAGTAACCCCAACAAAATGGAAAAGAAAACAACCAAGCGACAAAATATTTAACATTCTTCAAAAGCAACGATTCTAAAATGTAGAATAGTGTGAAAATATCGTAACCAGTCAAAAGACGAGTTTATCAAGCATAGAAGAAACTAAGAACACGACAATGGTTCACAAATGTTAATCAAAAGCATGTAAAGCCAAAGTGAACAATATCCACAACCTTTCTGCGTGGTATATTTGCAAAAACTATCAAATGATGCTATGAAACCTTCCAAACATATACGTCATTTGCAGTCAAAGCATAGATTAGAAGATCAGTTAAAAAATCAAAAAAGTCAAGTTAAGAAAATGGCAATTAGAGACAAATCACTATTTTAAGCATCTTATTTAATTCCCCTTAGAATAAGTAAAACTAAAAAATAATGTTCTATTGGTGAGGAATTAGTGAATCCTTGCATTGAGAAGTTTTGGGCCCTGAATCTGCTAAAAAACTAGTAGCTGTGCCGATTTTAGACGATACCATTCAGAAAAGCGTTCACAATATGGCTATTAAAAAATCACGATATTTTACGACTCAACTTGACGATCAACTGACATCAGTAATCGTGTAATTCTAATTTGTTTCGTAAGATATATAAGATATATTGAAGTTGAGGACAATAGAGAAGAATTACTTTGCTGCCTTGAGTTACCTGGATGGACCACTAACTCGGAAATATTTAGCGCTCTCAATGAGTACCTATGTATATACAACTTCATGGACTGGAGCAAATACGTAGGAGTATATACAGATGATGCTGCAAGCATGGCTGGCTGTCGATCAGGTGTAGCTCCAAAAATAATGGCATTTGCCCATCTTGAAATGTTGTTCATAGACAGAGAACAACTTGCTGGAAAAAAGATTTCTGCTGAATTAAACGCATTGATGAATAACACGGTTAAGATTGTCAACGAAATTCGTAGTCGAGCCTTGCACTCGAGATTATTTGTGACTTTGTGCGAGAGTATGAATTCGCAACATCAACATCTTCTTCTCCACCCAGACATTCGCTGGCTTTTAACAAGAAAAGTTTTTACACGATTTGTAGAGTTAAGAGAAGAAATAAAACTATTTCTTATACAGCAAAATTGCATATTATCCAAATTTTTGGCGTCATCCTCCACAAATGGATAGCTAGACTTGCATATTTGGCGAACATGTTTAGTTTTCTTAATGAACTTAATATTGCTCTCCAAGGATTTTCTACAAATGTATTCACATTTAGGAATAAAATAAATGGGTTTATTGGAGAAGTGGCATACAGGATGGACACATTGAAATATTTCTACTTTTGAAAAGAAATTTCAAACATTACTGTTATAAATGGAAAATTGATATTAAAAATAATTGACGAACATTTAAGGAGATTTATGGAAAATTTTAATCACTATTACCCCGATGAAGAAGATTTCATTAAAAAAATTTATGGATTTATAATCATTTTATAGAAGAGGTTAATTCATGCTCACTTGAAAATAATGAAAAACAAAAGCCTATTTATATGTGTTCTGATGCACTCTAGTGTCAAGACATAGAATAAAAACATTGTTTCAATTTTGGATTTCTCTGAACGAAGAATATCCAACTTAAAATTATTATCTATATTTTCGACAACATATTCGTGTGAGATGGCTTTTTTCGACCATCACGCTGATTAAAACAAAACAAAGAAATCGTGTAGATTTGAATGAAACACTTCGTCTTGCTGAAACTACGCTGACTCCGATAATCCAGATTGTTTTTAAAATTCTGGAAGATCTATAAATAATAATGAAACCATTTAATGAATGATATTTTATTGTTTCAATAAACGACCGATTTTAATGTGTATTTTGTGATTTTTTTTTATTTTATATCTTTCTGTTTCAATAAATTTAAATATTGCTATATCAGCATACCGTGTTTTTATTATTTAAAAATATATATAAAATTATTTGTTTTGAATAATAAAATCAGTTTTATAGATACAGGGTGTCCCGGAAGGCGACGTCAAGCCGGAATCGGGTGATAGACCAAATCATAATAGTTACCAGAAAAATGTAAAAAAAAATCTAAGTCATGTATTTTTTTAAATTACAGGCATTTCTTTTTTTTTGGAGAAAATGTACATCCTGTGATGGTTTTTTAGCTCCTGTTGCTACAAATCTTTACTTTTTTCAATTTTATTTTTATTATTTATTCCCGAATAGTGCTTATGTAACCTGTTGCTTTAAATTCAAAGCCAGCTGCTCCAGCTTGGAAGAAAATGTCACATTTTGCCGAACCAAGAATCGAAAATTAATACTTCGCCCAACTTTTTTAGTATTGGCACACGCAATACAGATAATTATGTTACGCTCCTTCGTTTAATACACATCTTTTCGTATTCGTTGGTGTTATTTCGTACTTACGACCTTTCGGTTCGTATATTGGACCTCTTTGCTTATGATTTGGATTTGGACAGTTTCGATCTCTTTACAACGACCTTTGCTTTCTTTTGGACTATCGTGTGATTCTGTAGTGCCACCACACATGAAGATGCCAACATGCACTTCATTTATGGGGAATGCATCCAAATAATTGGTGTTTAATTTAAAACTTAAAGAAATTTTTTCCTCAATTTAACAAAAAGTTAGCATCTCTGAATCGAATGCGTCACTATCTGTCTCACTCACACTTCATGGAATGACTCTCCGTCTTACCCAAACTAGAATCCTAAGGTTACGGTCTTAAGGTAAGCTTTTGAGTACAAGGTAAGGTTGTACCAATTTAGAATCCTTATTACATGCGTCAACTAGTTACTTGCCAAACTGGCGTAGTACATTTTTTTTTTTTTCAGTACAATCAGTTAAAGCTTGGCGAAGTATTAATTTTCGATTCTTGGTTCGGCAAAATGCATTTTCTTCCAAGCTAGAGCAGTTGGCTTAGAATTTACGGCAACAGGTTACATAAACACTATTCGGGATGACATAAGAAACATAAAATTGAAAATATGTAAAGATTTGTAGCAACAGGAGATAAAAAAATCATCACAGGGTGTACATTTTCTAAAAAAAAAAAAAAAAAAAATGCCTATAATTTAAAAAATACATGACTTAGATTTTTTTATATTTTTCTGGTAACTATTATGATGTGGCCTATTTCCCGATTCCGGCTTGAAGTCGACTTCCGGGACACCCAAGTTGATGATCCGCAAAACATTTTTTGATTTATTGGTGGTTTGCGGATGTAAAAAAGTTAAGGAACTATAAAGAAGTTATATGTTCTTTGGTTAAACTAAAATTTGATAAGAATAATCAACTACCCTGTAAAACTGCCCATAAATTTATGTTTTTTAAACATTCTTATAAACTTTGAGGATTTTATACATATATTCATTTATAAGTTTAAAGCACATATAAATAATTATTACACATATACATTACGGATGGCCACCATTGTTATTTTCGCGGGGTTGATTGATGATTAATTTGCAATTCAATTGCTTTTAAATCTTTCTTAATATTTATATTGCCCAAACGATTTTTATTGATTTATCTTTAACATTTATCGATTTACGTCTATAATTTATTTCTTAAATCGATGGCCTATTGAGGTTGACTATAAAACCTTTAGCTTACTTTCATTTAATTAGCGGATGTATACATATGTATATGGTTAGGTATACTACTTATTAGTGCTTGAAAGTAACTATTCAAGAAAACAAAAACGAGCAAGGAAAGGTTCAGAAATCAGTTCGTCAAAATAAGCAAGTACATATTTATATCTATAGAAATGGTCTAATTTGAAAAAAACAAATACTTTGCGTAACTTCAAGTCTTATATAATAAGCGTTCTCAACTACAAAAAATTAAACAGGTTATCCTGCACAAAAAAAGAGCAATACAAATGAGGTGATAGCTTAATGCTGCATTTAAATAATTTTACAACAGTAATTAAACTCCTACTTAAATTTAATAGTGCGATTTTAGAGCCAGTTTCCTCGGGCAAGTCAGGGTACTCGTAATGGTCATTAGTATGATTTGCATTTACATAAAAAATATGATACTATTTTAATCAACCGTGTTTTGGGATGTCTGCGTATGGTTTAAATCTATTAGATTCAATGCTGCAGAAGAGCGGTTTCTTAATCTGGAAATCTTTTTGAAAATATTCGCAGTAATATTAATATTATTGCTTTCTTGCAGCCATAGAGTTATCAAATAAGATGTATGTAGAAAAGAGCTGTATTAGCGGCAATTATCATTTCAAGTATTCAAACTATTTTATCACTGCAGATATATATGTAAGTAAGTACATATATACATTATATAATATGTTATGTTGACAATCAGCCAGATATATGATAATGAGATTGAGACTAAAAATTAAATTGAAGATTTTCTAAGGCAGGTATTTCTTCTGCGAAGAAATTTTCCGAGTGTTGACAGCTTATATATGTAAAACAAAGAAGAAAGAAACCAAGAGCTACCGCGAAGAAACTAAACGGTTTTCGTTAAGTGTATGGTCATTAAATTTTATTTCGACACTGAATTAATTTCTTTCAACGTCCGAAGTGTTCCTTGCTACTAGCATGGACGGTTATTTATGACGGTGATTTTAATTAAACTCCACGCTGCAAGTGCATTGTGCAATGGGAATGCATACAAGTATGAATAAAATAAATGATCCATGCAGCTACCTTACTGTCTAAAATTAACAAAACTCGATTCAGAAATTATTCACCAATATAAATTTAATTCGATTCGAATCCAAATTCATTATTTTATTTATCAATAAAAATGAAACTCTTTTTGCAATTACAACAGATGTTTTTATCATCCTTAAATTCTCGATGAAATTTTGTGAAGACTAAATTATATAGGCAATTTTCGGAAGGCTCCAATCAACACAAGTTTTTTTTTAACTGTGTGTTCCGTATAAATACGAGCATTCTACTAAAATGGTCCTTTAAATTCTAAAAATTCTAAGAGTCTAAAAATGCTTAAATATTTTTCCTGAGATCAATTCTTTATTCTTATAATAATTGAATAGTAAGCTAACAAAAGCTCATAAAATACCTTGAAGTTAAGTTACAGTGCGGTGAAAGTGCTTTCGGAACTGATTCAAAAATGAATGGAAAGAACGTGGTGGTGATTCTGTGAAGGAATGTATGTAATTCCTTCTAAGTGTTTATTCATCCCTCTTTGTTTATCTGCCCATCTATCTGTCTGTGTGTTGTTTTGTACGGTAACCCGCACTCTTTAAGGCTGTTTCAACATTTAGAGACAAAATTACTGTAGTATCGTTATCACGTGCACATAAAATGTATTAGTTTTAATGGGCTTCTTGCATATGAAGCAACAGGATAATGCCGACGATAAAAATTTGCTTAATTTTTACGCCATTCTTTCCTGTTTATTGCATTCTCAAAAACTCTATCGACATTTCACGGTTTTTGGATATAAGGTCATCTCTATTCGTTGGCCATTTTATTTGATGCACATTTCTTCAAGAAATATAATAAGTAAGAAGAAATTAATTTGCATTATTTCAAAGCCCACCAAAATGTCTCAAGATTTGGCAGTAGAAATTAGTGGAGCTGATCTGAGACTAAGTTCGATAAAAGCGAAAGAAAAGCTGATTAATAAAAGCCGTGATAGTATTATTATTGAATCAAGAAATATGTGTATAGAGATGATGGTGTCAATTCCAGCATTACCATATTATAATATATAACTATATAGCTGTATGATTTGTCTTTGGAGGCAACAGAGCTAATGCAGTTTACCTGTATAGTCAATGCTGTTGCTGTATGATTGTGTAACATGAGAGAACATTAAATGAAGAGCTCTGGACACGATGACTTAGGAAAAGTTAACACAAAAAAATATAAAAAGAGAGAAAGAGGTATGATCAGCCACTTGATACAATGCCGGAATATCGCGAAAAGTGCAACTGACTAGAAGTATTTTTGTCAGATAAATCGATCGATTCCTATTAAAGATAAATATGATAATTGCACATTTTCATATAGATTACTGATCAACTCATTCCTATTTTTATATAATATCTAACATTGCATTTGTATCGGTGGTATATAGCACATATTTTAATATCATAATGAGCAGTAATTTGTAAAAACCGGGCTCTAAAATAAAATTATTCATTTTGTTATAAACATTATGCATATAAGTCAATTGCCACACCAGACCACTGATATGCTGATGCACTGATGAGGTGATTATCAGCAGCACTTAATATCTTAATGAGCCATGCTACATTGTCAAAGAAAGATGTGATTTTGATCTGCTGATAATCAGCAAGTGACCTGCATATGCATATTGCTGACTTTTACTTACATCAGTCGATATTTTATTTTCAAACTAATTAAGTAGGCTTAGTTTAAAATATTCAAAACGAGTGAACGAAATCTTGTTTCAAAATAGTGCAAAGTGTTGAAAAACGAATGTAGCTGTGGTAATCAACGTGTGCAGACTACTGCAAAAGGGATAAATTTGAGAAATCTTGGAGATAAATTTAGTCGTAAATTGGAAAAGATGGTATGTTTTCTTCTGGAATTTTTTATTCAATTTTACTCCGTACTGAAGAGTATTAGGGTTTCTGCCAATATGAAACGCTTCTACAAATCAATTTTTGAAGTTCAAATTTGCAATTTACATTAGCATAGCTTCTTTCCTTCATACACGGAATATAGCTCACCTCTTTTTTAGCGACTCCTCAACATGCCATATCTTTTATTTACAACATTATTTCTTCAGGCTTAATGCAGTCTAGCGGTGTGACTAATGACTCTGGAAAATCTCTTGACCTGCTATTTTCGTCTGATCCCAATGGTACTCTCGTTAAGCTTTGTTTAACTCCTATGGTTCCTGAAACAAGTCATCATCCGGCACTACATACAGTTTTGTTTTTTGATCCTGTAACTTCATCATCTAATGCTTCTATTAACTACGAGTATTGTTATAACTTTAAAAAAGCTGATTTTAACATGAATGAATGGCTATCCGCTTGCGACTGGACCAGTGTTCTGGGTGAACGTGACATTGATAAAGCTGTGAGCTCGTTTTATGACATCTTATTTCTTTGTTTTACTCACTGTGTACCACTTGTTAGTTCGAAACGTACTTCGCATTGTCAACCGTGGATCAATGGCTCTTTGAAGCATCTTAAAAATTTGAGGAATAAAGCTTGGAGGAGGTTCTGTTCCTCAAGGAGCGATGCTGATTACGTAACTTATTCTAATTTGCGTACTCAGTACATATCGTACCTGACTGAGTCTTATAATGATTATATACATAGAATGAGGTCGGCCTTGCGTACGGAACATAAGCAATTTTGGAAGTTTGTGAACTCTAAGCGCAACTGTGATGGATACTCTTCATCGTTGCGTCTTGGAAACATAGATAGTGTTGATCCCTTGGAGACTTCCAATCTTTTTGGTGACTTCTTTAAAACTGCCTTCTGTGATAACCACTGTGATATTAGTTATAACGATTTTATCCATTTGACGAAGATTCCGATGACTTCTCTTCAACCTAAGGACCTGTTGTTCGATGAAGCGTCTGTCTTCAAGTACATTTCAAGCATAGCTGATAGTTTTTCTATTGGTCCGGATGGCGTTCCTTCCACGCTCATAAAACATTGTGCTACGTCCATCGTTTCTGTTTTGTGTTATTTATTTAATTTATCTTTAACCTGTGGTGTTTTTCCTAAACAGTGGAAGCTTTCTTTGATTATTCCTTTTCACAAGAAGGGTAATAAGTGCGACATTTCTAACTACAGACCCGTCGCTAAGTTATGTTGTATTGGTAAGATATTTGAAGCCATGTTTTGCGATGTTTTGTCGTTCCACTGCAAGCCTTTCCTGCGCTCTTTTCAGCATGGCTTTACGAAGGGTAAATCTACTACGACTAATTTGTTAGAGTTTACCAATTTCTGCATTTCTGCAATTGAAAGCGGAAAGCAAGTTGATTGCATATTCACGAATTTTAGGAAAGCTTTTGACCGAATCAATCATAAAATCTTGATTCATAAGCTGACTCTTCTTAGTTTTCCTTCCGTTTTTGTAAATTGGCTTCATTCTTATTTATCGGATCGTACGCAGCGAGTTATATTTCGCGAAGCTCTTTCTGACGTAATAGATAATACTTCTGGTGTTCCTCAAAGCAGCCATCTCGGACCACTCCTTTTTATTATTTTCATTAATGACGTATCTCTGATTTTGGCTAATTCAAGAATACTTTGCAATGCTGACGATGCCAAAATCTTCCGTATTGTTTCTAATGAAAACGAGTGTGCAATTCTAAATTTGGACTTAGACACCTTTCATAAATGGTGTGCTATTAACTGTCTTCCTCTCAACATCAACAAATGTACTGCTATGTCCTTTTCTCGTAAAAGGAGGCCATTGAACTTCAGTTATACCTTAGATGGATGCTTATTATCTAGACTTGACAAAACCAAGGACTTGGGTGTCTTCCTTAACACACGTCTTTCCTTCGAGGATCATATTAATACAATCGTTGCCAGGGCTAATGCTACTCTGGGGTTTGTAAAGAGATGGTCAAAGGAGTTTAATGATCCATTCATAACGAAGGTCCTTTACTGCACATTCGTTAGACCTATTTTGGAGTATGCCAGTCCGGTCTGGTCTCCTTTTTATGCTGTATACATAAATCGTATTGAGGCTGTGCAGCGGAGATTCGTTCGTTTTGCTCTGCGTGGACTTCATTGGTATAACCCTATTATTTTACCTCCATATGTTGATAGGCTTAGACTTTTTCCATTGGATTCTCTTGAAAATAGGCGAAAAACTTCCAGAGTTGTTTTTGCGTTTCAGTGTATACAGGGAGCGACAAATTCTCCTGAGCTCTTAAATACTTTCAATATATCTATTCCTGCGCGCTCCTTGAGGAACCACGACTTCGTCGTCGTTCCTCATCATAGTACGAACTATGGTTTTCACGAGCCGATTTCATCAATGTCTCGTCTCTTTAACAACCAGTTTGATTGCATTGACTTTCATCTTTCAAAAAGTCAATTAAGAGATCAGCTTAGTTAAAGTTACTTTTCATTTTATTGTTATTGTTTGTTCACTTTTGGTCATTATCATTGCTTACATATGTATAATTTTTTTTTCTTTTTGTAAACTTAGTAGTCAGATCGTTGATGAAGTTCTAAATAAATAAATATAGCTCACCTTCACCTTTGGACTTTATCGTTTATCACGAATTATGGCTCAATTTTATTATTGATCATGAATGAAAGTTTCCTTCAGATGTAAATGCCATCAAAAAATCAAAAAATCCCGACTATATTAATATATAACTCACCATGTACCCAACAATTTCCTTTATTTTGCTTTTCCTTGCATTCTTTAATAATAATAGCAGCAAAACATCTTTCTCCTCGCTGAATTCTATTTTAAGTGCTTTAAATTTTGAAATATAAATCAGATCACTTTAAGTTGATGTAGCATTACCTAGTGATGTCATGCCCTCACAACATATCAGCTGCTGATTATTTTTAAACTTTACCATCACCTTTTTTACAAATGATAATTCTGGTCAGGAATAACCTCAGTTTCCTATCCTTTTATAGAGAAGATAATTCTGGTCAGGGATAACCTGCGCTTCCTATCATACAGAAGATAATTCTTGTCAGGGGTAACCTCAGTTTCCTATCCTTTCATACGGAAGATAATTCTGGTCAGAGATAATCTGAGTGTTCCATTCTTTCTATACAATCATTTTTCTACCCTTCTGCTTGCAATAGCAAAGAATATTTTGTTACCCTTCTGCTTGCACGCAATAGCAAGGAGCATTTTGCTGCCCTTCTGCTTGCATGCAATAGCAAATAACATTTCGCTACCTTTCTGCTCTCACGAACTTGCACCGAGCATTCTGCTACCCTTCTGTTGTCACGCAGTAGCAGTTCAGTTGTATCATTGAAGTCTATTCTGTTGACAGATAATTAGTTCTGTTATTCTTCTTCTTTTTTCAGAACAAATTATACAAGGGTTGCGGACTACGTGGTCAGCATTAATCGGTTCACTGAGTTTGTTTGAGTTGAATTTGTTGGATTTTATAATAGTTTGTAGGTTAATTTTCAGTTGATTGAATTATTACTTGAATTTTTGTACTGTGATATTTAGTTTTAAGCAATTATTGAATAAAAAATTTTTTTTTTGAAGTGGAAAGAATGAGTTGTCCTTTATACCGGCTTTCCTCCCTCACGATCGAGATCAAGTTGGACTTAAAACCACGGACCGAAAATAACTGTTATTATATTTTGTGAGCGAAAAAACTCTTTCATAAAATTTTCTAGGAAGTACCGTAGTACAAAAGTGATCTATGTACAGCACTTAGACTAGCTGCCTACGTTGAAATCAAGAAAGTTTCGATTTTAATATATAAATCCAATCCTAACTGTTATTGTAAGACATATTATTTATATTTCAATTTTAACTGTTAAAAAAATACTTATATTATTTTACAGCGATATAAAAATCTTTGCCAGAGTTTTACATATTTCGTCTATTATAAAAATTAAAAATGAGTTTTATTTTTTTCCTCAAAAAATAAAACTCATAATTCAAGTTTTATATTTTCCTCGTCTTATAACAGTTAAAAATGAGTTTTATTTTTTTCCTCAGGAAATAGAACTCATAATTCGAGTTTTATATTTTCCTCATCTTATAACAGTTAAAAATGAGTTTTATTTTTTTCCTCAAGAAATAAAACTCATAATCAGAGTTTTTTATTTTCCTCAGGAAATAAAACTTATCAATGGACGTTCTCTATTTTTGTTGTCATATATTTGTTAGAAGATAGAATTTGTCAATTTTGTATAGCAAACGTACGAAACAGTTGCCCGATTGGTCCTATTTTTGAACTTAAATTTACATTTTTTTTAAAACGGCCGTTTACAGTGAAAAACCAAAGCTAAGTATAACAACACCAAGAAGGGGTTGCCGATTCCAATTTTTCTTTCCCTAAGAACCTTATTCGGACAGGTTTATTTCTTGAGGAAAAAAATAAAACTCATTTTTAACTGTTAAATGCTGAGAAAAATGATAAACGCGATTAAGGAGTTTTATTTCTTGAGGAAAAAAATAAAACTCATTTTAAACTGTTAAAAGCTGAGTAAAATGAAAAACTCATTTTTAATTGTTAAACCGGGAGAGAAATATAAAACTTAAGATAAGACTTTTATTTACTCAGAAGAAAATAAAATTCTCTTTTTAACTATTTCATTAGAAGATAAAATATAAAATATCAATAACAAAGTGTTAAAACCATACTTTTAAAATATTTCTTATAACTCTTTCCTTGCTTAAAACTCAGTGGCGATCATCACGCGGTTGTTAATTAAAAAGGAATTTTTGTTTTGCATGTGGTCGCTTTAGGTTCAGTTAGTAGGCAAAATTCCTTTAAAATAACAGATCATAGATAAATGTTTGAATTATACTATTTAATAAAATAAATAAGATTGATTAAGCCAGGTTCGTTTTACGGGATATTAAAACTTAAAATAGTTGATCCGATATAAGTGCTTAAATAAGGTTAGTTTGGAAGCAAATCAAATGTTAAAAGAATCAATGTTTGAAATAATAAAAAAAAAAGTAAACCAAAAGTGTTTCAGGTGATTAGTAAAAGCAACACACCCCCACCCTGAAGAAATACGAAAACCAAAAAGTAAATTATAAGAAAATTACCAGGGCGTTTTAGAGGCTATAAAGAAATAATAACCAAAATAACGCCTTTCTTCCGACCAAATACTTTTAACAAACTCCTTAACAAAATTCCCAATTTATTTCCTTTTTATCAATTTTTTTTAATAATAAACTAATTTTAAAGACATTACAAGAAAATGTATTTGCCCGGTTTATCTCATTTATGAACTATTATTTACATAAGGAAAACCGAACTAGTTTTCCTTACAATTTTACCTCAAATATCACACAATTATTCGGTGAAAACCAAGAATTATCAGGTAGAAGAATAACGACATTTGAGATTGACACTACCTCTAATAAGTTAATTGAATTTCAATTGTATTGCCGTGCTAGGTAGTATTCAAAGTTATCAAAAGTGCCTTCCCACAAAGGAATTTTTAGACATTTATTTTCAATGTCAAAAACAATAGTCCCTTTTTTCTTAAAAACTCGCCCGTCCATTGAATATTTATATTCTCCCTACATTTTTCAAAAGCCAACATTTTTCCATAGAAAATATTTAATTATTAGTCACGTGTGAGTTTTTACTTCGCTTAATTTTAATTATTTTTTAAAATACTTCGAATAGTTCTTAAATCATTTTAGAACAAACGATTTCTTGATATTTTGGATAACATTTATATATTTATTTTATATTATATATACTAAATAGAAACCATATTTTAGTATTTTTTACAGTAAATATTCAAGAATTTCTTAAACTCACAAAATAACCGCCCAAAATTCCTATAGGTACTATTAGTAGCCAATGGCAATATTATCTAGTTGTTGATTTTGTAGAATATTTGGTAGTGTCTGAAATCAATTCTGTTTCAAGCGCAAAAAATAATTCTGGTAAATAATGCTGTCTTCAATGCATAAGTATTACATTATATGTATTACTCATACAGTTTTTTTTTTGTTTCGCAAAATGCAAATACGGTTCTTAAGATACTTTCTCTTTTTCCAGTAAAATCAGCATAAGTCAAGTCACCGCTGGAATATTATTCAAACGCACTTGGGTTCCGCTTGATCACTCTTTCAATATTTGTATTACTCTTAGCCTAGTTTCGAAGCAATAAATTTTCGCAAACATTATCTACCGAATGTAAAACTTCTACAAACAGTGTGTCACCTTAAATTTTTGCAACAGTTACTTTCGTCATGTTAATAGCTAAGTATCATTACCCCGAAGCAATTTATCTAAGCTCATTCTATAATTAAGAAAACATTAGCACCTTTGCTATTGGCGACGCATTCTAATTGCATATTAAAGTAACGTACAGTTACTTATGTCGAAGGAATGTCAATGAACTTCTTAGAAATGTTAATGTTACAACATAATTTTCGGAGGTTCATGTTTGTATTCGCGATGTGTGTAAAGAAGAGTTTATTGCGCAATCTTAAACGAGAATACTTTTTAAGTTGTCACTGGTGGGCAATCAATTTAAATGCAGACGTTTATAATCCTATATCACACTTCACTCATCGGTGAAGCCAGAATATGAAGAAATTTTATTTTGAATCTATTTTGAACCGGATGGAACCCTCAATGCACTGACATGATGCAACCTCAGTTGACATGTTCGTTGCACTATACGCCATCCCACACGCTCTTTTTATAGGTTTCTTCAAATCTTCTTATAGCTAGTTCCACCCAGTCTACGAGGTAATCACCTAGATATGAACAATTCACTAGACACCCAAAAGAGAGAATTTATGTTGAAGAATTACGAGCTCATGTCACAAAGTTAGAGAAAGGTGACACCGATAAGATTCAACTCGTTCATATCTGAAATTAAAATTACGTGCTGACAACAACTTAGGCTAATGAAAAAAATTAGATTGATTGTTAGGGCATTAATAGAAAATAAAAGAGACAGAAATTTGTAGCTTTGTTGAACATTACTTGGCGCCTAAGGCATTACCATATCCAGATCAGAAATTTATGGAGTAATTAAATAGGGAGGTTCAGGTTGTAAATGCAAATTTTGGAATTAATGTCGATTTCACTCCCTAACGAAACGTATATATTAAAATTAAATTGATTATAGAAAACATGTTTACTTTTCCAATGAGTGGGAAAAATAGAAATCCAAATATTAAACTACTTATTGACTACATAATCATTTCAATGACTATATTTGATTCGATAAGCCGATATGAAGTTTGGACATATTACAAAGGTTTAGATAAATGTTACGCTTATTATCAAAGTACTTCAAAAAAGGATTTAAAAAGATTTCATCTGTATAATTTTATTGAACGCTTCCTTATTTTTGCACCATCGTCGAATGTAATCTGTGTGCACTCTTCGTTGACAGATAGAATAAATCCTAAGCGGAAATTCATAAATAAAGGAGAATGTCAAAAGTAAAAGCACGAGGTTGTGAAGCTTGGCTGTCTGATCAGATGGCAATCTCTTTGTTCTCAATGTCTGAGTTAAAGAGATACCGTCCCTCTTCAAAGATGGGCTTAACTTTTGCCTGGAAACCCGTGACATGGCTTACGAGGTATATGGCGATTTCCATGTAAGTCTTCTCAGAGAAAACGCCTTCTCTGGTGTTTTTTTGTTTGTTTGTTTTGGAGCCATTAGTGTAGATACTAATAAGCTTTGTCAATGCATGAAGCAGAGAATGTGATTTCTGCCCTGGATGGAATTCTAGATTGTAGAAATTGCTTTCCAGCATTGTCTCAAGGAAGTGGTCGCAATTTCTGTGGATGTCAGGTGCGATAGAATGCACAAATTCAAAGATGGACTTTGTTATTGCAAATATGCTGCCGAAATTTCAGCACTTATGCGGTGTAACTGTGTTACAGTAAGTTTGAAACAAAAGGGATTCCGTCCATATCACTCGATTATATGTAGTTTTCTGGGCAAGCCAAATTGGAGGTTGGATGTGATGTGACTGTGTTACAGTAGATTTGAGTCGAAGTAAATCCATCTGACCACTTGATTGTAAATTGCTGGCCAAATCGGAGGATGTTAGATGTGATGTTGGGTGGTATGGTGGTATGTGAGGAAAGTGTTATGTTTCGTTCAGCGTCTCTTAGGAATAATATGTGCATTTTTCATTTTTATGAGAAAATTGGATGTTTCATACAAAAAGTTTAGTTCTGTCAGAGGAGGAAAAATTTTCGACTTCTTCTAATTTTGTTTTTTTTAAATGTTCAATGAAAATTGACTTGTCTTTTCTGTTTGAAGTTTTCCCATTGTATCAAAGAAAGCAGTGCTTCCTTCACTTCCAACGAGGAACCGCCCCTAGTTATATATGCGCATTGTCGCATTCTGAACAGCAATAACAACTTGTTCTTCTTTTGGTACATAGTCTCTTCTTGTGTAGTTTCTATCAGTAGTATTTGACACGTGGAGCCTCTCAGGCCCTTAACACACTCTGCTTACAACTTTTTAAAGTCGAAGTGCTATTTCCGTAAACTGCGCAAGATATGGAAGCATTAATTGAAATGGTTAATTTTTTATATTCAGTTCACTTTTCACTTGGGACTATCAGACCCAAGCTTCCACTGCAGCGTTAAAGAACACTGTGAAACTTGCCTTCACAGTCAGCATATAAAAATGTTTCTTACTTCATTCTATATACATAGACGACTTACAACTTTGCAACTAGTTCTGAATTATGACTCTATTCGTTTGTTAGAATTTTCGTCATGTCAATTTTGAAAAAAATTGATTTTTTCTTACTTTGAAATTTGATGAAAATCTAGAAAAGGATATTCAAACTGAATTCCTGGCAGACTTGCTCAGGCTCAAAAACAGCTCAAGCCATATCGATAGTAAAAATTTGCTAAAGTTGTATCTTTACAAATCTGGTTATTCTGACACCGGAATTCGTTTAGTCTCATACAGAACAAATGAACGAAATGTTGAGCTCCACTGTGACACTGAATTTTTTTAGCGAAATAGAGATGAGAAATAAATACGATTCAAAAAGCTTGCTTTACCTTGCTTAGTGTCATAATAATCGAATCATTACCATGTACCTGTATTATGTCTGTAGTTTCTTCTTGCGTGATCAAATAAATTGAAAAGTAATTTCCCTCACTGTTGCCAATGTTCATAATTTCAGTAAGATAAGAATTGAACCAGTATATTCTAGCGTGGAATCTATATTACTCTTTGATTGACAGTTGTCGTATGTAATCCTATTCATTTCAGGCCGCTTGTTACCTGATGGAATTGGGTGCTTCTGTCATCAAATTTTAGAAGTTTAGTGAGTATTGACCAAAAATATAGGAGAACAGGGGCACTTAAAAAAATTACTAAGAAACTTGAATCCCTAAGTCCTATGAGTTTGTAAAAAAAAAAAATTGACGAGACGCTGCATTCAACTCGGGAACGATTTGATTTACGTATAGCAGATATTAAAACTATAACACTATGTATATGTAGAGTAACAATTTCTATTCCAGGCAAGATCAAAGCTGTTAACATTGAACAGTTTTAATTTTGCATTCGATAGTCAAGGTCAGATCAAAGCGTATAGCATACATTGTAAATATGCCTGTTTTCACGCCTTTTCAAAAACATGAATAGCACAACATTCCAAGTGCAAACAGCTTATTATTGCCTATCATTTATAAGACAATCTATAATAAGAACAAAATTTTGCCTTTAAGCGGATTCATGCGGTGTGGAGGTATGGGCACAACAAGAACATGTCATACCAGCTAAGATGAAAAGCGATATAAATATTTATCTTATCTTAGCGAGGACCGTCGTCTGTGTATAGTTTTATGATCTATTTTTGTTCGACATCAAAAGGGCATCTAGAAGGAATTTTCCCTAGCCATATACGAGGAGGTAGGTACATAAGCCACTCCAAACTATGCGGCACTTATAGTTTGCTTCCCTATCAGCCATGTCGCACCTTATAGTATATTGTTTGCTAACAGGAAAGTTCAAGGGCCAACGGCTATATGAAGAAGAAGACACGGCAACTGCAAATGAACAATTTCACGTAAAACAATAGTCAAAGATTTCTCGATAGAAAAGACTTTCTGCGGCTTTCTTTGTGCCCACGCGTGCGCACAAGAAACTCTGAATAATTATCCAGTTCTGTACTGAAACGTAGCCGCACGTTTCCTTTTGTGGCTTTAATAGTTTAATGCATTCCTCCTAATAAAGGTATTTGTAGCTGATTTTTTGTTCTTTTTATTACATTTCCAAATACAATCCAGGAAAATAGGAAAGAAGTAAAGATAGTTGGATGGGTCTCGCAAATGACTAGTAGAGCTCCACTGACGTGTTGCACTTAAGGTAATGCTGTTAAAAAAAAATATTGTTCATACAAGAAAGGTTTGCTTCTGGATAGCTGTAATTCAGTACATAAAGCTTCCTTGGATATTGGAATAAAATGGTTAAAAAAGTTTTAGATTCAAGCTAAGAATTTATCTGTTATCAGAAATTGAAGGTACATTTTAACTGCGGAGATCTTAATCCTCTATCTAAGAATAAGGTTGAAGTTAACATTATTTAAAGAAATCCAATCTTAATTTTTTTGCATATTTAATTAAAGTCAACGTTGTACACAGTTTTGAAGATCATTAAAAATAATAATAAAAAAAATTCAAAATTTTTTATTATTTCCGCATATAAAAAGTAAGTAAGAAGGCCCAAATTTTAATATATTTACTACAATTGTTTTACCTGTGACCAGCGATCAGATAACTGTAATTATTTATGTTCTTGTTCTTGCGTGCATATTTCATCCAGAAAGATCCTAAAAGACGCTTTCGCTTCACAGCGGACTGGTGTAAATTTCGAAACACAGTTAAAATGACCGGTGAAATGACATGTGATTTCTTTTTATATAACTTTTATTCAGTCACTAACCCTTGACTAAATAATTTTATAACTTTATGCGTAAGGCGATGTTTTTGACGAAAATGTGAAATTTTGAATTGAGTTTTAAGGTAGCAAACGTGGATGGATGTATGTATTCATAACAAGAAAAAGAAGAAGAAGAAGAGGACTAAGACTAAAAAGAAAAGAAATGAAATGAAAAAATTATGAAATAAACTATTTAAAAAAACTGTTAAAATAAATAACTATTATAAATAAATTGCACCAAAAAGTAATAATTTTTTTTCCCCAGGGATAGACACAAGAAAAGCTTGGACATCCATAACTATGATAACAATTGCCTATAATTGCAACTTATGCCCTAACTTTTCTTGTGTATATTACTGACAAAGAAAAAATTATTTTTTATAAAAGTTATTTGTCTTAAAAGTTTTTTAATATATTTTATTTCCTTTGTAATCTATTTTGATATAAATTTCCTATAAAATTAGCCTCCTATAGTTTCAATGGGACCCATAGAAATAAATAACAAAATGGTTTCCCTTGAACGAACGACAACCAAATTGTTGTTCGCTTGTAGATGGCTTCGAACACAGATCAGACAGGAATGCGGGTATTGAATGAAATTCATGTACATGTATGAAGCCGAATATCCCTCTAATATCGCGAACGTCTTAAAAACGATAGAAAATACAGAGCAAATGGGATGCAAAAAAAAGTAACATCGATGATAAATCATGTAGAAATGTCGACAATTTTGAGCTCTTATTAGAATAACTTAACTGCTCCTTCATGAATTCTACCAGCTGTTTATATCTGCACTACGCTCTCATACTAGATAACTTAAGCTCAACACAAACATTGTTGAAGTTTCACTTAAGTTGGCTGATATTCATTCTAGCCCAGCCAATTTTTGCACTGGGTTAAAATGATTTTTATTATGTTATTCAGTTCTGGACCTCGATCATTGGCGTAGCTAGAGTTTTGTTGGGGGGGGGGGCTAGTAGGCGGC